>CM040405.1:88977851-89260351 GCA_022702515.1 Ilyophis sp. 1 JC-2022
AACTCTCCCCAGAGCTCTTCCAGTCAGTCTAGCGTGCCCTCCCTTAGCAGCCTCTCCAATAACAACCAGCTTAAGGGGCTTTTCGACGGACTGTCTCATATCTATACCACTCAGGGACAATCTCGGAAAAAGGGGCTCCCTAGTTATGCACCGCCTAAGCGCATGCGTCGTAAGCCGGATTTGTCTTCCACGTCCAAATCTTGCCCCCAGCTTCACGGGAAGAAAGAGATTAAAAGTAGGTTAGCATCCCATTCCTCTCCCTCCGGGTGGGGCCTTCCGAGAGGACGGCCCTTTAAGGCAGTCGCCCATTTCAGACGCACACCCTTCCTCAAAAAGCACAGGATTCTAGGCAGATTAAAATATAAAGTGACCCATCACAGGGGTACCCCCTCGCCAGGGAAAGGGGGCTTGGCAGACGGAAGAGTTAAACCCGAGCACGACCATGGTAAGCAAAGGCTCACGGCTCCAACTAAACCTGCGTCTCGTCCAGTAAAATAATCTTGTCACATTAGGCTTGTCACTTGGCATTCTTTTTTTTCTTTTTTTTTTTTTTTTTTTTTTTTTTAAACTTTCTCCTTTTTTTACTTTGTTTTGGTCTTATCTAAACTTTTATTAGAAAATAAAATAAAAATCCCAAAAATGTTTTTTCGCCTCTCCCACCCCCCCACCCCCCCTCACCCAAATGCTGATTAACATCTAGATTGTCTTTCAACTAATCCTATACCACCGAAAATTTTATTTACTTATGATTTATTTGCCTTTGTAGTGGCTGTAGGAACCAACGCGCATTCACATCCTGCTAATGGCTTTATGGTAGTGCATGGCCAGCCAGGTCCTCATGCTGCTCACCCGCTCTGTCCTGACCCCCCCCCCCCCTCCCTCCCCCGCAGTAGTGATTGCCATTGCCATGGTGATTGCCTTCTGGTAGAATCACTAGCCGATTTCCATTCTTTGCCATCCTACTCTGCTCTGCCACCAAGCTTCCCATAAGTCTGGCCATTCTTCAATTGCACCACAAAACCTGGTCCTCTCTACGCCAACGTTTCCGACTCACCCGTTCGCCTCTGATTGCGATCGCAATGCTATTTGTAGCTGAATTTTCACAGCTTCCCCCCCACTTTTGTAATCCACTCCCTGTTGAATATGGCATGGAAAGGCATTTGCCATCTGTGGTGGAATTTAAGGGGTTAAAGGTTTGCCTGGCTATGATGACTCACTGTGACTGTGAGGTCTTTATTGGCTTGTGATGGAATTGAAGTCTGGGCCACTGGCACATGTGAACACGCACATCGAATGTCTGTCAAACGCAACGTTCCGCGTTCCGCTCAGTTCCTGCATTTTAGCTTCAGTAGCTGTATAATGGCTTTCATGTTCCTATAAAGCAGTGGTATGAATTAGGAATTTAAAAAAATATTTTTATGAAGATATAATTCTCACCTTGCTCCATTTCTATTAAAATGTGATTGTTAGACTGACAGTCCAAGTTTTTTTTACCCAAGATGTTGAAGGTTTTCTTGCCCAGTAGTTTAAAGCGCAATATACACTTTAGTGCACAGTTATAATTAATTGGCTTTTAATTGACTGATTGCTGCTAATTCTGGGGGTAAGGGTCATGAAAGCTATTATTCAGTAGCTTTTTCATTGTTTTATTCATTTAATCTGATCAGGAATTTGGAGATGATATAGCATTTTCCTCCTCATTTAAGATTTAAAAATACTGTTTGATAACAATTATATTTTTAAGTTATGAGCATTTATTTGACGTGCAACAAATGTTGTATTACCATCGTGATGTCTTTGTAGTTCCCTAGGATATTGTTTTTTTAAAATAAGTTGACATCTGTTTTCTGTGCTTACGTCATTGCAATGAATTTGATAAAGCTCAATGCATGTTGTGTGGGAAATGTTTATGGTTATTGTGGGCTGATGTGACTACATTTCCACTTTCCATGTAAATGGAAAATTAAGAAATTCTCCATAGGTTTTATAAATGTAAAATATGACATGTACCCCCCACAAGAAATATTCATGGATTTTCTTGGCATAGGGAGATATTAAGCAAATGCAGCATTGAATAACTGAAAATTCAGTGTACTTGACTGAACTATACTACTGGGAATTGGTACAATTCATTTTATTTTGATGTCATTGTACAACAAGGACATCTTGAGACATCTTGCATAAATAAACTCTTGCACATGCCCAATCGGTAGCAATGTTTTTTTAAAGTCAGGAAATGATGTATGTTCATGTTCAAGCATTTTGCAGTGCATTGGTCTTCTAACTCAAAACTGATTGATCTTGATAGTGCTCCAGTGTGATTGCCTTAAAAAGTTTTGAACAGTCTTTGACGTAACTGTGATCTCTGTTAATGAAGCAGAGGACGAAGGCCCGAAACGCGCAAAGAAGGACTTTCAAGATGGGATTGTGGCCATTTCAAAGGAGCATGTTTCGCAGGAAGATCTGGAAATGTTTAGGCATGTCCAGGAGCTCTCCTTGCAGGTGAGAGATCGTGAAGCTCTGTTCAACGTTCAGTCAATGCTCTCTTTATATCTGAGTGGAAGCTATCGCTGCACTTACCAACCATTCAGCAGGAGTATCTTAAGAGACCTGACTCTGCCAAAAAAATAAATAAAAATAAATAAACATTCCTGGAAGTATAACAGGAATATCTGTGCATTCACACATTAATTACAGTACTCCTGCTACCATCGTTTTTCATAATGTGTTTGTAGCAGTTTTGGGTTGATTCAGGTGTTTGTGGCATCAACACTATTTCGAGACTCATGTTTCCAAATGAAAAGTCTTACATGTTTTCTTTTTATTGCTTTCTTAATGTTTAGAAAACTGGATGCATAAACAATGCAGATTCTGGACGCTACCCAGCAGTCATTGAGTTTGGGAAGTACGAAATCCATACCTGGTATTCCTCGCCTTACCCACCTGAATACTCAAGGTATAATGCTAGGTCGCCTATGTGGGTTTACGGCCTGAAGAGTTTAACACGCTCCAACAGACGGACACTCACATCTCGCCTTTCCTTCTGACAGATTGCAAAAGCTGTATCTCTGTGAGTTCTGTCTGAAGTACATGAGAAGCCGGAATATTCTCCAGCGGCATTCAAAGAAGTGCGGCTGGTTTCACCCTCCGGCGAACGAGATCTACAGAAAGGTTGACCTCTCCGTGTTCGAGGTCAGTTCCAGTAGAAATTTATATTCATGCACCTTGTTTATCCTTAATGTATCCTTGACCCGTGTCCGGCTTTTATTATTGAATGTGAAATCGCGATCATAGCCTGCGCTTCAAAATGTAGATCGAGACCATAACCGTTCGCACTGCTGGTTTGTCACCGTATTAGAGTACAAATGGGGTCATGCCCTGGGTTCAAGTGGTGGTGTGAAAGGGTGGCATTGATTGCGTTTCGTCCAGGGCCATTTCAGTAAACACCGTGTGAAAACGCCTCGATCTATTCTCCTGCTTTACCATTGTTTACCAGTTTTACTTTGACTAACTAAAACTTCCCAAATTGTCCACTTGAATAAAATTAAACTGGTTTTATGATTTATACTTTTTGTGTGTGTTCATGAAGTACCTCTTATAAGCGCAGACTGTTCCTCTTTATATGTGGAATTTGAAACTGAAGAGAGAAGTTGATTAAACCTTTTTTTTTTTTTTTTTGTGACCCCCCCGTTTAGGTTGATGGAAATGTCAGCAAAATATTCTGCCAAAACCTCTGCTTGTTAGCCAAGCTGTTTCTGGACCACAAGACTCTGTACTATGATGTTGAGCCTTTTCTCTTTTACATCTTAACAAAAAATGATGACAAGGGCTGCCATCTTGTAGGGTACTTTTCAAAGGTAAGAGGCTTTTTCTCTAATCATTGTGCATGTCTCATTGTCCATTCAGAGATACCCTCTGTGTTTGTGCAAATATTTGATGTGCCAGTGCTTGCATAGAAATAAATGTTTTTTTTTTTTTTAAATGGTGGAATAACCATGAAACTACAGACATAATTCTGTTACGACATAAAGATAGTGATATTTGTGCAGTTTGGACTTTTCTAGGAACCACTTAAATAAAAGGATACTGTGTTACCTAAGGGATCACATTTTTGAAATGCATATTTATCAGCGAAAGCGTGCCTTATCGGTCAGAGTGTGTAGTTGTGTGTGCTTTAGACGAGGACAGTGGCAGGTGCAATGAATCGCCAGCTTCAGCAGAACTTTGACATACTTGATCTGTTTCTCTTTCCCTCAGGAAAAGCTTTGCCAGCAGAAGTACAATGTCTCCTGCATAATGATCATGCCTCAATACCAAAGGCAAGGATTTGGGAGGTTTCTTATTGATTTCAGTAAGTTCCTTTAATATGTTTTTAAGCACACGGCGTGCTTATTCTGGTGTGCAAACAAATTGCATTTTGCACAGCAGAGATGTGCACGCGTGCTTGTGTGTGAAGCCGTTTATTGTATTTGTTGATTCTTTTGATTAATTTATTGATTCTGAATTTTGATTGGCCGAACTGTCTAAAAGTTGCAAAAGTACATTTTCTTTTCGATGGTCATTCATTTAAAATGCTGTTTTGCTCTTTGAGCTGGTTTTGCGGGTAACCTTGGTTTGATTTTAAGCATTGTGGTTCAATTGATTTGGAGGGCCTCGCAGCCTGTAAAAGACATGCTGCTTCCCAGATCATTGTCTTCTTTTAGCCAGCGTGTTTGTTGGAAGCCCTTTAGAGGGTTTGGTGATTCTCACCCTTTGCAGACAGGTGATGGGACCTGGGATCTGTGTGCTTGGAGCTGTACTGGTGTTTTGTCTTTCTTCTTACTTTTTAGAACCATTGAGAAATTCAGGTTTTGAGTTTGAGCTCTAGAAAGCCACCAGATGACAAAGAGCAGGATTAGGGGAGATGGAACGTGGCAGAGTTCCAGTTTTTAGGAGCCCTCGTCGGAAAATAGGGTTCAGCTAGAGGAAATCAGGTTTTGGGTTTGGATTTGGCGTTTAATTTATTTTTATTTTTTTTAATTTTATTTTTTAAGTTGACATTTTTGGTACAACTCTATGCCACAGTTTTTCTTGGCATCCATTAGTGCAATTATAATAATAAGAGTTGAGGCTTCTGGACTATTAAAAAAGAAAACCGTGATGAGTAGTTTGAATGAGATTTTGATTGTGCTTGTGGTCTGTCTGAAACATACTTGGAGTGCGCTGTCCAATACATTTTATTACTTTTTTTTTTTGCATTCAATCTAAACAAACTTAGTCAAAGACCTTCTGGTTATTTTTCATTGGCAAAATAATGCCAAGACATCCCTGTTGTGGGCATCTTCACTATGACTCCTGAATCCGAGACAAAATTGTCTTTCTAGAATAGTCTTTTTTGGCAACATTCAGAGCTATACTGAAGATTAACTGGGAACTGCAGCACTTGAGTATATATAACACATGGAAGTTTAACTAGGAAGTTAATATGTACTTTCAACATTGTAATGTTAATAATGAAATTATGGTTTCCCCACAATATCTTCTCCTACCACCTTATCCACCATTATTTGTTTTGTTGGTATAGTGATATTTCTAGGCTCAACAGCAGACTAAATTCATAGCAGTGTGTAACATTTTCATTCAAGAAAAAAAAAATCTGGACATTTTATTTTGAGATGTCTATTGCTCTGTGCCAAAGAAAACAATCAATATGCAGTGATATGTCCTTGCAGTATTATCCATCATACGGTTTGTGACACTAATAGCCAGTGCTTATTTGTGTTTCTGCTATTTATCTTAAAAAGGAAACAAATAAAAATATTCTGTCAACTGAGTGGCCCAACCTGGCATGGGGATGATGAGCCCTTTGAAGAATCTCCTTGTAAAAGCAATCTCTACGTGGAGTCCAAATCCCACCGAGAACGGTCAAATTCCCCTTGGTTTAAAGGAAGCCACATTAAAGTAGCCATGTTTTGTGTTTCTCTGAAGCTGGTCTTTACCAAGTACTTTATAAAAACAAACAAGCCCGCCGTGTTTATTTTTGCTCTCAGTACGTGTATTAATTCTTTTTGCCCCCCGGTTTTTATTGAGGTAAATCATGATGTTTATAAGCTCAGCTGTCAGACGGGTTTTCCAGCCTGTTAATTGTGCGACTGGCACCGGAGAAAGGCCCGTTCTGAAGCCACAGATGTTCTTGGAATATGAAGCCTTTTCCCTGCCAGTGTTTTAGCCCGGAGAAGCAATCTCAACTGACTTGCCAACTGAATTCCACCGTGGCTGCACTCCAGCGATGGTCAAGGCTCTCCGAAATGGATTTGCACCTAATTTACGTCCGTATTCTGAATTTGATAGGCATAATCTTCAGAGGGGAACGTCGCAGTCACACCTGCACTTTTGAGGGCTGCGCTGACAGCAAGCCTCTCTGCTGCAGCACTTGCTTCTGTGCCCAACAGGCATGCCAGCCATGTTGGGTTTTTATCTTTCCCCTCATTGAACACAAGATTTTCAGCCACTCTTGCAGAGCAATAAGTTTTTGCCCTCCCTCCTTTCATGCACCTTGGTTGAGTCGCAAGGTTGCGCCAGAACATTATTCATTCCTCACTATTCTTTTTTAAGTGTGTGTGTGACGTGAGACTTTAGTCAGGTCCTTAGGTCAGAATGTCATTCCCCCACATATTTTAGCTTGTGTAACCTGGAGCATGATCTGCACAGTACAGTTTATTAACCGGTTTGTGTTGTTAGTTTCTTTTGTCTCTTGCAATTGTTCTCTTCAATTGTGCGCTGATGTTCCCTTGAGCTCTTTGCGCTTTGTGATTAGAATTGCTCTGTGTGAGCTGGGCTGTTTCCTGGTAGGCGTTACCTGTAATGGTAGACCTTGGCAACGGAATTAATTCCTTTCACACTGCTTGTAATGGATGACCCTTGACAGAGCTGCTATAACACTAATTACTGATAGAGGTGGCTTTAGTATTAGCCGTTTTATTTTTGTTCATTATCCTCAGTAAGCGAAGGCCCTTGTGAGCAGTGACACCCAGCTGTTTCCCTGCCGTTTGTTCCAAGGTTTTGCCTTCCTTCTTTCCCCTCTCTTTTCAACCTTCCCTGTTGCCCTTGCCAGCGTGTATCATGGCATCTGACAAGAGGTTTAAGGAGTGAAAAATAGATTGCCTCGCCTCGTTTGTGCTCTTTGAAGGTAGGAAAAAGGAGGGCTTTCAGTTGCATTGCACGTAACCCACATCAGACAGGGCTGCACTGTTTTGGAGGGAAAATGGGAAATTTAACGAAGAAAAGGCGAGCATTTATCGTTGTTTGTCAATTGTTTTTTTATTGTCCCCCCCCCCCCCTTTTTTTTTTCTAGGTTATCTACTTTCCAGGCAAGAAGGACAGGCCGGCTCCCCGGAGAAGCCTCTGTCAGATCTGGGTCGGTTATCCTACTCGGCATATTGGAAAAGTGTCATCCTGGCGTACCTTTATAAGCATCCAGACAAACACGTCAGCATTAAGGGAATAAGTAGGGCCACCGGGATGTGTCCGCACGACATCGCCACCACTCTGCAGCAACTCCGAATGATTGACAGGCAAGATGGCAGGTGCGTCTGACTACACAATATATACATTAATCTCCATGCGGCGCCTCGCGGAATCTGCCGCTCGCGCGCTTTCCAGCGCGAGAGGTTTCCTTAGCCTTTGCCACCGCCGTAATTGCTGCAAGTGTCTTTGGTCCTCTGAGGGATTCATCGGCGCCTGCTTAATGTGATATCATCTCTCCTCAGCCACTTCATTGTCGCGAGAACGTCGCCAAGTGTGTGATATTTGTGAGGAAAAATGTTTAAGGAATTGACTCGCTGTCACTCCTCGTTACGTTGTGTTAAGGCGCGTTTAAGTGAGCGGCCCGGCTGTTTTTTGACTTGTTGCGTCTGTTGTGTTCAGGTTCGTAATAATCCGGAGGGACAAACTGATCCAGAAACACGTGGAGAGGATGAAGTGTTACCCCCGGCTGAACGACGTGGACCCGGACTGCCTGCGCTGGTCGCCTGTCATGGCCCTGAACGCCGTGCTGTCCGAGGAGGAGAGGGAGGCCGAGATGGATGTACGTCTATTCCCAGCCGTTTGTATTTAGCCAACATACAGGGCCTCACAGACAGAGCTGGAGATCCATCCCTGTAGGAGACACAAAGCACATTCTGGGAATAAGTGTTTGCTTTTGGGCCAACTGTGCAAATGGTAAAACGTCACGGGAAGGAACGGACGCAAACTCAATTGCCACCGTCTCCCGTTCTGTAGCCTTATCTTCGGAGAAACCCGTGCTGCGTTTTTGGCGTTGGTTCATGTGGTGCCGCCAAGTTGATGTATTGCAAGTCGCTAGCGTATCATTTTGCTGGTATTGAAACGGCGTGGTTGGGTGTAGCCCCGCTGCTCTTCGCAGTAAAGAGTTTGCTCTACAAAGCGTGTTTCCCAGAGTGAAGGTTTCCGTACTCCATCATTTCCCCTGACAAAGCGGCTTGTGTGTCCTGACATGAACAAACCAGAAATAGCAAATCACTTCTTAAGAGTTGACGGTAGAGATGAGTGCAGAAAAAACAGGAGAAAGTAGAGTGATGCGGGTAAAGATGATCACTCTACTGCTTATCAGCTCAGTTTCTACTTTCTGTACTGATGCTGAATGCGTTCTTCATTACACAATGGGATTGGAGAATGAATTTACATCACACCAATATTCTATCAATCCTAGCTTATCTTTGAATGTAGCAGACTAGGTACGGGTGCTGATACAAATGCATTTTTTCCCCGTAGATATTTTCATACAATTGCTATGGGGAGTTATTTTCCACAGTATTTCTCAAATGTAGTACTTGCTTCCAGGTTCATTAATGAGATTCAGGTTTTCAGTGTTGGTAAGCATTTAATGCAGTGCAAAATGACCCAAATCCGTTCACTACATTATTAATACCATGAAATGGTTGCTGGTTATAAATGTTTATGTGAAACTGCTCATCAATAACCTTGAGCGATTTAAATGGATGCTTAGGTAAATTCAGATTTCCATGAGCCTGATTGGTGGGTACTTGGATATGTCCTTAATACTTCCTTAATACTTTTGAACTGCAGGCCGAGCGCTTGATGGAGCAGGCCAGCTGCTGGGAAAAGGAGGAGCGGGATGTCTACATGTTGAGCCACAATGGCCGCCAGCCCCACACCAAGGTTCACTGCAAGAACCCGTACAGGAGGTCCCTGGCAACGGAGAGGGCCGCCCAGGAGACCGACGACTACAGCGAGGAGGATGAAGACGACGACGATGACGACGCCTACGACAGCTCGCCCCCCATCCTCACCAAGGCCCAGGTCATGCTGGGAGTCAAACGAAAGGTGAGGCAGTGGGGGACAGGGATGTTGGGTGTTTCTGCAGGTTAAATTTCACTGCTAGATGCCTTCAGCTGGTGTGCTAGGTTCTGGTAATGTGACTTTTGATTTAATTGTCTGAATCAAGCATGATGTGTTGTACAAGCAGTAAACCTGTAGTACAAGCTTGGTGAGATGCATTGTGTTCTGCTGTGTTGTCTTCAGGCAGGTTTGCCTTTTATGTAAGCGATCATTTGAGACTGAGCGGAAGCACCAGTGATGTTTGCTCTGTTTATGGTTTATGCCCACCTTTTGTAATGTTACTGCTTTTGTTTATATAGCACTGCCCCCTTGTGCTTAAAATGTATATTACACCAAGGTAGTCCTATCTTTTAAAAATAAATAATTTGTTTCCCATATTTCTAAGGCAAAAATGGACATATAAAACCTAATGGATGCTACAGTTCACTGCAAGGATGTAAAACATAGCCAGTTTTTATTTAAGGGCACGTGTAAATTACAATATGCATAATACATTGTCACAGATTCACTGAGTTACAGTAGATACTGTGTAGGAAACGGCTGTGGTTACAATGATCCTGCATGCTTCATTTGTGGGTTTCATAAACAGGCAACAGTCTGCAGTAGAAAGCACCACGAGGGCATTGTGGTCGACATTGAGACATTGAACGCTTATTTTTTTTCACAACGAGAACCGTTTAGAGTGTGGTTTCGTATCCCTGGATTTATTTGCTCTCAGTCAGAGTTATAAGCGCTTGCTTTGTTGTAAGTTGCAAACGGGAAGCGAATGGGGCATTTGCAGACTGGTGAAATCTGCATCGGTAGGCGTTGAGAGGAAGGAGCAGCGCTGAATGGGTGTGTTTTTACGTGTTTCAGAGAACCGCACTTCTGAGGCGGAGAAGGGGCCGGAAGAGGAAGAGGATCAACAGCAGCGTCACCACGGAAACCATCTCGGAGACCACGGAGGTCCTGAACGAGCCCTTCGACCACTCGGAGGAGGAGAGGCCTATGCCCCTCCTGGAACGCACCTGCAGGATGGGTGAGACCGAGGAAGAGGACGAGGAGGAGGAGGAAGAGGACAAGCTAAGCCGGACGGTGGTGAAGCGCCGCCGTGGCCGGCAGAGGGTGGTGAAAGACGAAGATGAGAATGACAATCGCAAACGCGGAGCGAAGGATCCTACGGATGATAAAATAAAAGGTTTGTTTAAATGGCTTCTCTTTACCATCAAATCTCACACTGACCTAGTGTCCTAATTGAATGTCAGCATTTTTGAAGTGAGTCCTTGTGGCATCCCATACTGCTGGATATGGTTTTTTGATTATGAATCGAGTTGTGTTTATTTATATGGACATATTTAATAGATTTTCCCCATTTCTTACTATGCATTTCATGTAGTCAGGAATGGTGCTTTGTTGAAGAGGATGAAAATAAAGAGAATACTTCGATGTGATTCCATTCAAAAGATTTTGCAAAAACGAAAATAACTGAGCGTGTGAAGAAAATTGAGCATGTCCATCTGGGAATCGAACCAACAACCTCAGAGTTGCCTGCCCAGCTCTTTAATAGGCATACTGCCCTGGCTCAGGGTTAAGTAAATGTTAACACATTGTAACTTTTGCTTAAATTGTCTTCCCCTTGTAGCTTCCTTCGGACTCGTGAAAAAGACGGACAATCCCCGGCCCGTGAAGCGGAAGAAGGGCTGGCCGAAAGGAGTGAAGCGGGGCCCTCCCAAATGGAGGCTGAAGAAGGAGCGCAAAATGGGCTTCAAGCTCAACCTCTACACTCCGCCCGAGACTCCTCTGGAGGCCGACCACCAGATCCCGGCCGAGGAGCCCAAGGAGGGCCCGGACAAGGCTCCCGCCATCACAGAGGAGGAGAGCGAAGCCGGCAGGGAAGTGGAGCCCCTGGACGCGGAGCTGGACAAGCTTCTTTCAGAGTCCCGGAGCCCCGCCGAGCCGCCGGCCAGGAAACGGGACGAGTCCTTCCACAAGTTGGGGTCACCGGAGGACTCCTTCAGCCACGAGGAGAGCCAGGACCTGGAGGCCCCAGACCCTGCTGATGAGGAGGAGGAAGAGGAGGAGGAGGAGGAGGAAGAAGAAGAAGAAGAGGAGGAGGAGGAGGAGCGGGAGGATAAGGATAAGGAAACTGCATGCAAGGAGAAGAGGCGTGGAGGTGTGCTCGTGGAGCAAGAGGACGAGGAGGAGGAAGAAGAAGAGCCAGTGCATGTGGAGGACCATGACGCGGACGACGAAGACGACGGCCACGCCGATGTGTCTGAATCGGACAAGGCCAGGGAGGTGGCCGAGCCTTCCGAGGAGAAGCCTGAGTACCCAGAGCCTTTTTTAGATCTGGACAGCCCCAACGAGCGAGAGGCGAGCCCCGTGGACCCCGTCCCGAGCCACGCGGGAACGTTCACCCCCGATGCCGGTGAGGACGTGCCAGAGACTGCCGCTGACTCGGGGCGACCTAACGAGTCGGAGTCCGACGAGGAGAATGTCCACGGCCTCCTCCAGAAGGAGGCGGGACCCCCGAGTCCTGTGGAGAATGAGGACCAGCCCGTCTGTCCCGAGATGGACACGGAGACGGTGCAGGCCGTGCAGTCCCTCACCCAGGAAGTGGAACAGGAGAGCGGCTTCCAGGACTGCGCCGAAACGCAGGAGGCCTGCCGAAGCCTGCAGAGATACGCGCACATAGACCAAAGCCCCCAGATGGGCCCCCTGGACGACTGCCCACAGTCGGACCACAGCAGTCCCATGTCGTCCGTCCACTCCCACCCCAGCCAATCAGTGCGCTCGGTCAGCAGCCCGGCCGTGTCGGTCCTGGAGAGCGGCTACACGCAGATCAGCCCGGACCAGAGCGCCATCTCCGTGCCCTCCCTCCAGAACATGGAGACCAGCCCCATGATGGACGTGCCGTCCGTCTCGGACCACTCCCAGCAGGTGGTGGACAGTGGCTTCAGCGACCTGGGCAGCATCGAGAGCACCACGGAGAACTACGAGAACCCCAGCAGCTACGACTCCACGCTTGGCGGCAGCATCTGCGGGCCGGGCTCGTCCCAGAACAGCTGCTCCTACAGCGGCCTGTCCCAGAGCAGCTGCGCCGTCACCCAGCAGATGGCCGGCGTCAACGGCGGCTGCGGCCTGCTCCAGCAAGGTGGCCTGAGCTCGCCGCAGAACTGCGCCGTCAAGTCGCCACAGGGCTGCGTGGTGGAGCGGCCGCCCAGCGGCGGGCACCACGGGCAGGGGCCGCAGCACCAGCACCAGCACCAGCACCAGCACCAGCAGCTGGCTCAGTGCGCCATGCCCGCCAACTTCTCCTCGCCCATGCAGCTGGCCGACATCCCAGAGTCGGGCAACCACAACCTGGGCATTTACGAGAGGATGAGCCAGAGCGACTACGGCGGCGGCCACTACTCGCAGCCGTCGGCCACCTTCAGCCTGGCCAAGCTGCAGCAGCTCACCAACACCCTGATGGACCACCCGCTGCCTTTCAACCACTCGCCGTCCCACCCAATCACGTCCTATGCAAACGGCGTGTCCCTGTCCTCCCAGCTGGGCAACTCGGGCCTGGTGTCCCTCCCTCAGTCCCCGCACGGCGTCCCCGGGGGCCCCCAGGCACAGGCCACTATGACCCCGCCCCCGAACCTCACCCCGCCACCCATGATGCTGCAGCGCAACATGGCCGCCCCCAACATGGGCCTCCCGCCCTCCCAGAGGCTCCAGACGCAGATGGCCGCCAAGAACCACATCTCCATGAGGTCCAAGTCGGCGCCCCTGTCGCACCACCACCAGCAGCAGGTGTACGGGCGGGCCCCGCAGGCCGTCCCCATGCAGGCCCCGGCCCGGACGCTGGCCATGCCGCGCATGAACATGGGCGTCAACCTCATGCCGGCGCCCGCCTACAATGTCAACTCCATGAACATGAACATGGCACCGCTCAACGCCATGAACGGCTACAGGATGAGCCAGCCGATGATGAACAGCGGCTACCACGGCAACCACGCCTACATGAACCAGTCCCCGCAGTACTCTATGCAGATGGGCATGATGGGAACGCAGCCATACTCTCAGCAGCCCATGCAGGCCCCGCCCCACGGCAACATGATGTACACCCCAGCGAGCCACCACGGCTACATGAACACAAGCATGTCCAAGCAGCCCCTGAACGGACCGTTTATGAGACGCTGAGCTCCTCTTCGCGCGCGTCGCCCCGGACATTTTTTTTGTTGTTGTTGTTGCCTGGAATACTTTCTTTTTTTTTTTTTTTTCCTTTGTTGTCGTTTGTCTGAACTTGTTTTTGTTTCTGTTCATTTTTGAGAAGCCAGCACTTGGTAAGAATGCAAAAAAAAAAAAAAAAAGAGAAAAAAAAAGAAGAAAAAAAAGTTCTTTGTTTTTTTTTATTTTTTAAAGATAAAAATTTGAACTTTTTTCCTAATAACAGGAAGCCTTACATCATCAAAACAAAGATTTATTCGATTAATGTTAATCTCCAGTAATGAGTGCAGTCCACTATACTGAGCTACAGTCTGATCAGGCTTCAGCTCTTGGGCTGCAGTATCGTAGCAGCCTATCTAATGGAGCCATTTAATGTGCCTGCTGCAAATATTCAATTGGACATTAGAGCCTTTTCAGTGTACCTGTCCAACAGAACTGAAATTTAGTTTGTACTATAATTATGCCTTTGTATATTTAAATTATTGTACATTTTCGTTTTATTTTTTGTAAAGTGACACTTAGCATGCTACGATGTCTTTGTTAGTGACAGTGCATTCAGTAGTACTGTACAGGTGTTGTGCTTTATAGCAAGCCATTTTAAAAATGTATGGCCTTCATTAGGTTTTCCCTGTAACGGGAGAAAGATTAAAGTCTATTTTTGTTAATTCTAATACTGTAAAAATTGTAAACTTTAGTCCTGTTTCAGTTGTTCAGTCTGAAAGGTTTTATTGCGAAATGTGTATAATTCTCAACTTTTTGTATCAAATTTCCTTAAATGAGGCAGCTCTCTGTTTTATAATGCAGACTGATTTCTGTCTAAATGAAGCATACCGTATCTGTGTTTGTACCCAAACGATTCTAAAACATTTCAAAAAGTGCTCGTCCAGAAATGTGGCAGAATTTAAAAAGTAAATAATAATAATAAACATACGTAAATTAGTCCAAAGTTGCTATTTTATGAAAATGACTTTAAATTTACACTTTCATTCCATCTGTAGATTTGTTTTCTATCTTTATAAAATGTTGGATTTATATTTTACAAAAGTGTAGAGCAAGTAGCCTGTGAATAGACCAAACTAAGCTAACAAATCGCATGTAAAAAGCAAATTGTATTTGTGTCTGTTTATATTGCTTTTTTGTAGCCTTTGTATTTGTACAGAGTGGCTGGTAGGAAAGAGAGGGAAGCCTGGCTATGTGTACAAAATAGGACAGAACGACAGTCTTGTATTTATGAGTTATCTTCTTAGTCAGTCACTTAAAAATGCTGTACATTTTAGCCGAAAATAAATTATGATGAACCATACATGTATCGTTTCTTATTAGCCCTCGATTACCTTGTGATTAAATCACACTTGTTTCTGACGGGGTTTGGTGTGTCTGGCGAGGCGGCGGAACGAATCCGTCGTCGTGTTGCGTTGCTGCAGGTTTTACGCAATTCTTGTTTGCAAGCATTTACATGCCAGTTCACTGCAAGCTCAGCCATTTCACTTGTAATTGGAGCAGCCCCTGCAGAGAGTGGTGCGGCTGTAGACAAATGAAACGCTGTACCCTTCATTATATTCTCCTCAGCTAACCCGCTGGCAAAGTTTTCACAGTACAAATGACCCTTTCAATATTTAGTGTTCAGAGTAGTTTTTAAGATATCACTGTATGAAATTCAAAACTGCAGTTCAATCCAATCATGAATTGAGGTTAATCACACTGTATTAAACATGGGTTTACTTGATTTAAAATGGTAGGTCTGCCAGACAAATTAGCATTTTGAAAGCTGTGGAGATGACTCAGAAATATCAACTTGATTCTTTGTCTTGCCTAAAACACAAGCTAATTGAACAGAAACCAAAAGGCGCTCGCCCACAGAATATTTTCTCAAATAAGTTGCAATGATTTCTCATCCCAAATGACCGGAATTTTGTGAAAAAAGGCGTAAAAAACAAATTGTGATACAAATATAGGTGAAAATGTGGTTTTGATGCGGTTTTATTTCTCGGATAGTAACTTGTTAACTTTGGCAATCATATTTTATTCCCCCAGCTACAGAAACAATCAAAATACACATTTCTTATCAGAGAGAATTGTTCGGTCAGTTGTCATGTTTTCTATTCTGGCTTCTTCCACATCATTGCCATTATTAAAGCGTTTCATTTCATCTGCTCTCAGAGATAAAAGTGGGCTGAATAAGCCTGTGTAAGCTTATGTGTTCATGGAGCTGGAGATGGTCTCGGAGGAGCAGGCAGATTGACTTTCTCCCCTGGCACTGTGCGTAGACATGGCTCATCTTTGAGAGGGAAAAGAGGATGTCAGTTCTGATGTGCAACACCTTTTGGGCT
This sequence comes from Ilyophis sp. 1 JC-2022, assembly GCA_022702515.1. Taxonomy (NCBI): domain Eukaryota; kingdom Metazoa; phylum Chordata; class Actinopteri; order Anguilliformes; family Synaphobranchidae; genus Ilyophis; species Ilyophis sp. 1 JC-2022. Next base: position 88,993,733 of record CM040405.1, read on the forward strand.
GACAGTCTTTTTACAGGTGCTACATGTCTACAAGCGAAAATTGTGTGATATTTATTAAGGTAATGTGTGGACTTGTCACATATATGGGTGATGTATACAATTCATTATTGTTTCATTTTTTGGGTGTAATATTCATATTGAACAGTAGTTTCCGGGGTAAAAATGTCAGTGGGAGTTGTAGTACGTGGTGGTTGAGGCCTATTGTGTTTGATCCTTCCAGCCCAGTGTGTTAAACCAAACTTTTTCCCTCATCAGTTCAAAAAAAGAAGCTAAGCAGTGCAATGTGGTCCCAATGCACAAGATGTAAGTGTTGTGAAATTCCTAAATGGCCCAGTACTTACATTTTCCTAACTGTCGGAATAGAATGGACTTTCTGATGATGTGGTAAGACTAAAGATACCACATTGCTAAGAGCCTTAAACCCAAAGATGTGGTTTTGCTGAAAGTCCTTTAGTTTATAATTAAAAGTAAGTGCATTTATAAAAATAAGTATCCAACACAGAATGGATTATGGATGATTATGAGAAGGTATACTGATGTCATTACTTTGTTATTGTGTTATTGGCTTAGTGGAACAAAACTCGAAACCCAACCCAGCGCAGTCATTTTGCGAACGTGACATAGGAGGATTAAATGTAAACCGCTTTACGGCATCATTCCATCTTTGGCCAAGCTGCAGTATGTGTTAGCAAGTGTGTTCAGATGCCTGTGTATTCATAAACATGCATCTCGAGACTGTAACCATAGTGCTGCTGACAGTAAACTTTCTCTGGGAGCTGGGAGACTCCCAACTGTCAGTTGGAGGATAAATGGAACTAAATTGACGAGATTGGCAATCGCTGTATGTCATGTGATTACTCTGGCATGAATCTCCCCAGCAAATCCAGCAGCCCTTAAACCTGCGCATCGAAAGGATCAAACTTTAAAACGTCCAGCAGGTATTACTTTCACATTATTAGAAATATAAAGGATCTTTATCAGTTCACAAAACGGATCTAGCTCTTGTGTAACATCAGCTGAAACTGCTGGCAAGAAATCAAGACTGTGGCAGAAAGGTTCACGTTGCTTTGACTAGCTCGTCATTTCCCCATTTAGTGACACATAATAGCCTTGACAAGAGACCCTGTTAGGGCAAAGTGACTCTGCGTCGTGTCCCACAGGAGCGCATGCATCCTGGCCCTATTCACAGTCGGTCCATTATTCCCTCCAAAACCTGCCCGTAGGTGAAATCTCTCCTCTCGCTCTCCAGTGCAGAGTAATTGAGGGAGACTGGTGTGATGTAAGTGGCTCATCTCCAAGGCACAAGGCTTGAAACGTCGTTCAGAACGGCGTCGCTTCCAAATGGCTGGCATTGAATATGCAAATGTAAGGATAATAATTGCATTTTGGTCTCCGGAATATGAAAATGACACGCGTACTATTTCAAGATTTGAAGACCACCGGCCGTTCATTTCCAGTCTCATCCCCTGGCTTGGTTTTCATTCATCCCGACGGTGAAATCATTAGACCTGTGATATCGGATTCTGTTCATTGTTATGTCGAGTTCTTTGTGTTGCTACTCTCCTGAGATTTCCATTTTTTTTACAAGCCAGTCTCAACTGTTCTGTTATTTCTCTCTTCAAAAGATGACCTGATTTTGTTCCTCCCCCTCTCCAATAGGGGAAAGGCATTTTTTGGCAGAAGCTGCACAGTATCTCATTATGTAAATTCATAGTCTAATAATTGCAGAATAATAAGTGAAATGCTATATAGGTGAATCCTATACTTTGTTGGAAGTTGGTTTTGGGCCTGCTACTAATCCCAAGCCAGTAAAATTCACTTTGAAGAAATGATGTCAGACAATGTATGGGTTTTGAGTTTTTATAAGGTTTTATAACCAAGCTGTAGTTTAATTTTCCTTTATCGGGAATCGAATGTACTGACATGTATTGTAAATGTTCTGTTCTGTGATCAAAAATCCCCTTTGAGCTGAGTATGTGTCCCTACCTCCTTTTCCTCTCCATGCATAAGGTCATGTCCAAATGATAGAGCTGGTTCATGAATCCGGCGTTGGGGAGTACGTTCCTGTGTTTACGGACAGCCTGGATGGCTTCGGGCAAGGTGAGCTTCTCGCCTAACATGAGATAGGCCAACACCAGGGCGGCCGATCGGCTGATTCCCCTCGCGCAGTGCACAAACACTTTCCCTGCCGGACAAAAATATATAAACTCAAGACCAAGACTGCATCTTACTGATACCAGCTACAATAAATGACCAAAAACAACACATCACGCCACATCAAGCTGAACCAAAAAGCGTAACGGATTAAGAAGGGATCGAGACGTGGAAAGTGCCATGGTGGGGGATTGAACACCCAGCTGCGTAGGGGTATTCGTATGGGTTGAAAGTTGGCCATATATATCACGCCCCTTGAGGTCTTGATTTTTAATAATTGTAGAACTGGGCCCCGTTTCCCAAAAGGATCTTGGAGTAAAGATAATCAGCTATTTTGTTTTTATATTCATTTCATTATTTGTTTTTTGTCTTTCTCCCGCTGTTTTTATATGTTTTATGTAATGTCAATACATTTTTATCGTTTAAATCATAAAATCAATAATGCACAAACATAAAACACTCTAAGATTATCTTAACTCCAAGATGCTTTTGGGAAATGGGGCCCAGGCAGTTTTTAAAAAATACTCCAGTGTGGTTGTATGGCAGTGTCGTGTCATGACTCATGAGTGTTTTTGTAATTCTCCACTTGCCTTTTTGGGACAGTGCCTCTTGTATGAATTTTGTAGTGGGATAAAAGAATGGGCTAAGGTCAAAGTCACGATTGTCGCAAGCATCCACTCCGTAATAGCGCATGGCCATGTCCGAGTAGAAGCTCGGGCCGGTGTCGATGCGATGTGGACCGTCCGCAGCGTTCACGACGTGGGTGATCCCCAGGATCGACAGCAAAGCCTTGTTACGGGCTGTGGAACTGACGAAATGGTTATTTTTACTTTACGCATTCTGACACTTGATTAAGTGATGTAAAAAGCTTAAACAATGAAAATATTTAGATAATGGGTAAGGTTTATTTTTCATTTAAAAATAAATCGCTATATGCAGATGCCAGTGTTGGCCCAGTGAGACCTCAATGTCCCCGATTGCCTGCCGTTAGTTCGGTGTGTGTTTGTGGTGGCTGTGGGACTTTTGCGTGCTGCCCTGGCCAGCTGGCCGTTTGCAAGTGTTCCACTGAACACCTGTGCGTCCAGCTGTAACGGAGCGGATAATGAATGGTCTCCCGTGGACGTTGTATTTGCATACAAATGTGTCGGTGGCGCTCCGTCCTCGTCTACGCCCCGCCCGGTACGTACGCGTCTCCTATGTACACACTGGGCCAGACCTCATTGACGGGCCCAGTGGGATGTCTGTTCTTCAGCAGGAGGTGCAGCAGGTCCGAAATGGGTGGTGTCCTGTACTCGTATCCGGCCTGACTGCTGTTATTTTCATTCAGAGCCATTCTAAAGAAATACATTTTATGAAATAAAACCGCAAATTTTATGCCTCTGAAAGTACTAGAGATTTTCCAACCATAAACAGTGCTTGACTGATGCCTTAGACTGACTGCCAAAATTCCTCTACCTCTCTCTAGTACTGTGTGTGCTTATTGTCTGCTCTTGGCTTTTATCCTCTGAGGAGACAAGAAATTTATCTTGAATTGTTGTCTTTCCTGGCTAGCAGCTTTCAATTGCTGAAGAAAGATGTGACTAAATGCCTTAAAAAAATATATATTTTAAAATAGCTTATTCAAAAAGGCGGTTGACATCAAGGCAAGAGGACCAGCTATATCTGAGTGCTACAGAAATTAAATCCTGCAAATAGTTACTTTTCTGATAATTGTGAAAAATATAAAAAATAAAAAATATATATAAAAAAACATCAACAAAATTATTTTTCATGGCAATTTTTTTCATTCTTCTCTGAGCACCACTCAGAATAAATATGCTCATATTAAGCTTTTGCATAAAAGTGCCAAATATTTAAAAAATAGTGAGAAGCTCAGACTACCCTGCGGACTATTTAGGCCAGGGGTGGCCAATTCCAGGCCTCGCGGGGCGGGTGTGTGGCCGGTTTTTTTGCTGCATTTTTTAACAATTATTTATTTTAGCCCATCGTTTACACGATCTGATCTGATATTTTATTACATATCGCGATATGATGAAAGCTGAATGAATGTTCTTGTGCCGGTGCGTGTCAATGCGTGTTGTGTGCATTTTTTTTTTTAATCGTAATTTAATTTACAAGTGAATCGGTGATTGTGTGTATGACTAATTAGCTGATTGAACCGTGGTAACTGGTGGCAGTAAAAACCTGCATACACACCGGCCCGCGAGGCCTGGAATTGGCCACCCCTGATTTAGGCTGTGTGATGGAATATGGCTTTTCAAACTTGAAATAAACCTTGACCAAAGAGTTTAACTGTCTCCTTAGTTTAACAGTGTGAAGTTTCGTATTGAACTGGAACGTGTGATCTCCCAAAAGTTAACTTTTGAATGTGCCCTTGAGCCCCGCATAGATCGTTTTTAAGCGCGGTAAATCAACAAGTTTGTGGTTCCAAACGGCACTCCGCACTTACTTTCAGAACGTTCTCTTGTCTCCAGTGCAGCATGTCTGCTTCCGTTTCAGTCCAGGGAGGGTGGTAACAGCCAGCCCCCGTTTTATTTTTGGAGACCGTTCGCCTTTTCAATTCAGTGATAATTATAAACCTTCCAGCTACAAAAGCATTTTGCCATCTGAGCAAGCCGCGGAGCGTCCAGAAAGGCCGCCGGGGTGGCTGCGTTTCTCGCTGTTGATAATTCGCCGGCTGGGAAGCCTTGTGTGGAATAGCAGGTGTTAGGATACACATCGCAGTATCCAGATGTGCTACTCTAATTGAGAGTAATTCAGGGACCTCCTCGCCAGACTGCTGTTGTTCATGTCACCGCAGGAGCATGAAAAGCCCCGAGGCTCAGAGTGAATGATGTTTTATGAAATCAATAAAAGGGAACTTGCAATAAGGCTGAGATTGTTCCACGCACTAAATTCATACTGACAATACATGTTATATATTCTGAAAGAGACATGCACTAAATCCATACTGACAATACATGTTATATATTCTAAAATAGACATGGACTAAATCCAGTTATATATTATACATTCTAAAATAGACGAGCACTAAATCTATACTGAAAATGCATGCTATGTATTATATATTCAAAAATAGACACGCACTAAATCCATACAGACGATGCATGTTATATATGAATGTATGTAATCTTAAATAGACATGCAATGCTGGCCGTTCTTGTGTTGTATCTCCAACCATGCTCAGTAGCCGAGTCGTGTATGTTTTGGGGGTGAGGGGTTGAGATGGTTGTGTTAAACGTATACGGTAAAATGTTCAGTGTTAAATGGGAGAGTACATTAGGTTGCCTCATATAAACACTGTTGGAGATAAATTAACATGGAGCATTTTAATGTGTAGAAGTATATATGCATGTAAGTGTATTGTAATTGCATGTTAATAGTATTTGTGTGTGTGAAAAAATAATCAAATCAGTTTTAATGTTATTTATTTTTGGAAAAGTTCTTTATTTTACATGGCATCAAAATTTCATAATCAGTAATCTAAACAATTCCTGTGATACCCTTAGAAGCAATTTCACAGAAGGATTTATTGAACCAGGTTTATTGAATCCAGCAGACTGCTCATCTCGGCAAACTGACAACGTGTAGATTCCTCGGGGGAAATAGACGCACCTTCTCTGGGAATACGGAAGATGCAAAGCTAGTAAAAGCACACACTCCTCCGCTGTGTGGACATCCCATTGATCTGTCAGCGGCTGCTGTGTGCCGGAAGATGATCTCGGCATCGTCGGTGAACCTACAAGAGACTTCTGTCAAGGGAGGTCGTCATTCCGTCCGTATTTCCGATTATTTCCCCAAGCAGTTCAGCCTCTGGTCGAGCTTACGGAGTTGCTCCAGGAAGCCGGAGTTGGGACTGGTGTTCCTGTTCTCGGCCACAGCCTTGATGGCCTCCACCAGGGTCATGTTCTCATGGATCATCAGGTAGGCTAGCACCAGTGTGGCCGAGCGGCTCATTCCCATCGCACAGTGGACAAGCACTTTGCCTGCGAGCAAACAAAACGGCGCACTGCTGGTCAGGGAGACCTGAGGAAAATATGTATATGAAGAACTTTTGTATATGAAAAATGTTTCTTTTTAAATGGAGTAAGCTAATGCATCTAAAGGGTTAAATTTTTTGAGCAAGGTCTGTAGTTGTCACCGCTAAAAGCCTCACAGGGAACTTCTATATGGGGACACTGTTGGGACAGAAAGCAATATGTGGTACAGGCAGTGGCTGTATATAACTAAACTGTGTGTGACAATGGCTTGACATCCTGGGCAAAACGACTGTTTTAAGCATCAGCCAGGGAACTGAGGCACCTGGTAATTCAGGTTATAACAGCGGTGAATGCGCCACTGTGGAGAGTGAGGTGGGCTATAACTAAGAGTTAACTTGCAGCAAGTTTTTTTAATTTTTTTAAAAAAGGGGCCAGGGGTTTAGGGGTTCAACTTTTTCATTTCCACTTTCATTCTCTCCTTGGTTCAGTTCTTCCCAATCCGATTACAGGCTGTCTCTAAACCCCCCCCCTCCCGTACACACGCCAACTTCTCCAAAATAATTTATTTTCATCTCAATACCACTTACACCAATTCCACCAAGAAATACTAATCCAATTTAATTAATCCAAAAATCCATTTTCCACGTTTGTTTTTTTTCTGTCCATTTTTTTTTAGCTTGCTTTGATGACAAGAATTGAATTCCTTTATTCCCAGTTAATTTCAAAGCAATTCTAACTGTGGTCCAAGCCCTTACTCCTGGGACAAAAATCATCGTGTAGCAAGTCCAGTACAGAGATTTACAACTGTGTGACTCGGTGATCCCAAAATCTGGCTTAGAGGAAGGATTTTCTCTCTTTGGCTGCTGTGTACGATATTCTATTTACAACTTCAAGTTCAAAGGGAGGCTGTTGAATGAAAAGTATATGTGGTGTTCCTCACTCGTCTCTCTCTCCTTTGCTACTTTGTAATATATCGGCAGTCTAGTTGTGTGTTTAATTAATGTCTGTAAATGTGCAAAAGGAGAATTTTAACAGGAGCAGCTGAAAAAAAGTCCTTCCCTTTTATCATGGCGATGGATTGGGGCTCGCGGGAGCGGATAATATAACTGTCTCATTAAGATGCATATTTCTGGCGGGGATTATTGCCGGCTCAAAAACATGCACGCCACTGGAATGGCTCCATCTGAGAGAGAGAAGCTTGTTTTATCACCGCCGTGTCTGATACCAGATAAACGCCACATAATCACAATCTTCGGAGGCAACAAACATAATTGTTATTTTAAAAGATTTTGTGCACATGATAAGCATTGTAGAGCAGTTCACAAATTACCCCAGCAACGCATTTTAACAAGTTTTCAGAGCTTATGAGAAGAAATATGTCCAAGATTACGTTTGGGGCTGCGCTCATTTTCAGGGTTGGTTTTTCATTTAGACTGTGGACATAAGACAGGGTTACGGCAGGGTGCAGAGAGTAAACATTATGTACAATTAGCATTCATGTAGCATCTGAATGGGAGCTTCTGCTAAATGAACACTATGTACAGTACCTATTGCTGCTGGTAAAAAAAAGATCTGACAAAATATTTTATCTTTGACCCTCAAAGTTTTCTCAGGGTTTTTTTTTTCTTCTTAGTGTGCCAGCTAAAGGGTTAAGACTCAAGATGAATACGTGGGGTCCTCCCACTAAGTGTAAGTTTCGAAGGACTCCAGTTCCTTACCTCCAGGGACACTCAAGGCGTTCTTAATGAACTGTGCTGAAGAGTAGAAGAAGGGGCTGAGGTCAAAAGAGGGCATGTCGAAAGCCTCCACTCCGTGGTAAGCGATATTGGTGTCTCTGTAGAAACTGGCCCCTGTGCACACATTGAATTTCCCATCAGCGGCATTCAGGACATGAGTGATGTGGAGTGCCTGAAGTTTTCTCTTGTCCTTGGCCGCCCACCTAACAAACAGATTGGAGGTGCAGATTTGTCATTGCTGGCTTCGGACGCACGCGGTACAGGTGCTTCTGCTCAAGAGCTGGAGAAAGAAGAGGCACATCATTCACAACACGCTTGTTCACGCCGTCGTTTTACAGACGGCGTATGTCCTGGGCCGCGTTTACATTTTACGCATTCAGCAGAAGCCTTTTTCCAGAGTGACTTACACAGATTATATATTTTTTTAAAACATAAAATCCATTTATACAGCTATATACACAGTATATATTTACTGAAATAGTTCCTTGCTAAAGGGCACAACAGCAGTGTGTTCCGCTTGAGAGTAAAACTCAAAATGTTGCAAAGTCAGTTCCTCAGCCATTACGCTACACTGCCACCTCTAAAATCACCGTTTAACCAAGAACTGCAGCATATGATTCTGTTAGGCTGCCAAGTTAAATTATTACTTTCCTCTTGGATATGCTGGGGATTGAACCCAGGACTTCATACATGCGAAGTACGCACTCTACCGCTCGGCTACACCCCCTCTTCAGAAGGGTTTCTCGTGCAGGTTGTTAATGGCTACATTTACATCAACACAAATGTACGTGACTTTACAACAGCGCTACTCAACTCCAGGTTCTGCAGGCTACTGCAGGTATTTGCTCCAAACATGCACTGCACCACCTGATTTTCTGAATTATTTTACCTCCTTGGTTCAGGAAGTAAGCTCATTAATGAAATCAGGTGGTGCAGTGCACGGTTGGAGAAACCTGATGACACTGTGGCCCGCAGGACCTGGAGTCCATGAGCTCTGCTTTACAATGTTTGTTCCTCGTAATTATGCAACTTGTCAATAGAAAGGTTAATTCTAACAACCAGCTGAGCTGTGCGGTCATTGCTGAGGTAACGCAGACCGCAGGAGCAACATTGACCAAAAGGAGCACCTGGTGCACAATGAGATGAGGACACAACCACGCCTTGTTCCCTACACTACCTCCTCAGGCAACGCTACAGCTAGCCCTGTAGCATCGCTGCCTCATCCACCATACAGGTGGTGCCGTGAGGAGGAGATCACTGTGCTGCTGTCCTCTCACATTATGGGTATTTAGTAGAGCCGCTTAAACGACCTTTTACATAGTATACATTTATATAGCTGGATATATACTGAAGCAATGCTTTGTAAAATACCTGGCTCAAGCAGTGTCCTACCTAGGAATTGAACCTACAACCTTTACGTTACAAGGCCATTATACTACACTGCCGCTCTTACATGTCTCCAATGTAGATCCCTGGTCTGACCTCATCCAGGTTGGAGTTGGCCCCGCTCCGCACCCACATCAGTCTCTGCAGGTCGTAGGCCGGGGGCGTCTCATACCTCCCTTCAGCACAGACCATGGTCCTGTTGCCGGCTCTCGGCATACCTGCTTCCCCCTGTTAAACACAAACCGCCTCCAAGTTAAACCGAAACCAAGTTCATTCGAAGCACTGCCTTGTCAATGATTCTCTGGCCAAGACTTGATCACCAACGTCTCTATCCATGATTCTTATGCTGAGATTCAGCCTGCCCATTCTCTCCTTGTCAATGAAAAGATGATATTTGTACTGAGTGGAAAGCTAAAGTGTTTCTCACAAACACATATTTCACCCTTGGTGATGAACCCAACTGGTTTGTGAACGGAATCATCCGTCCCTTTTTTTCAGGAGAGACTGGGAATGCACAGCAGCAGCTACAGACAAAGGCCTCCTTCAGAGCTAAAACCCAGGCTGATGATCCACATTCACAATCCGGCTGCTAAATATACGATCCAACCTACAAGTTTTCTGTTTTCTGCGCATTCTTTAGAAAATCATCAGATTATGAGATTCTGGAACTATCCGCGGCTCCACAGCGGCCGAGGATGAGGAGCTCTGAGCCGCAGTCCTCGGTAATCCCTTTACAGAAGGGAAGCGTCTGGTGATTATCCATTTGTGCATGAATAACATGCTTGATAACTGCCTCCATATAAGATGAAATTGGTATTGGAGAATTACTTATAGCATATTTTCCATGCAGAACGCACGGTAATATTCATCTTTGCTGTATGAAAACTACTGCATCCCTTTGCTCTCTCAACAAATCACATGATTGCTATAGCTTTGAACGGTACATTTACGCTATATAGGCCTATCATATAAATAGCCTGAAATACACACACGTTTGTGCGTCGCCACTCCGTTTCATCGAGCTGCGCTCATTTATTTATGTGCATCTTCATTGTACAATATGTTAGAATACGGTATAAAAATCGCTATGATCCGGGTGTAGTTGCCACTTGAAGACTTACCGTAATGTACTGCTCAGTTGGTGGTTAGCTTATGTGTGTGTCCATGGGGACGAGTGCTGGAAACAGAATCTGTGCGGCTTCGCTGACCTTTTCTAAATTTGGCACGGCTTAGAGGAGCGCACTCCAACATCTGCTTGATAGCTTTATCCATCTGTATCTGTCACCCCTGCCAGGGGACGGAGAACGGACGCGGGCTAACGCCTGCACTCTTGGGGGCGGCAGATATCGGTAGCCAGCGGAGGGTCACGGAGCTCATCTCTGACGTCGGTGAATCAGAGCTCCACAGGAAGAAGTCGCGCCTCGGGCGCTCGGTCCGGCTGTCCGGAGAGTCTACGGAAAATGTAGGCCAGAGACTTCCTGAGGGAAAGGGCAGAGCGCTGATTTCCCCAGAGAGGCCACGGGGCCGTTTACTCACCACGCTCTTTTCCTGGGGCGGATGCGTCTCTTGTTGCCGCTCTGTGTAATTGAAGTCATGTTGTGTGTGTGGCAAAAAGAAATGTCCCCAAAACCCACAAGCTCTGATTGGCTCAATGGCAGAAGAAAAAGTGTCTCAGTAGATAAACTGTGACCAGCTATTTCAAGATGCTGGCATAGCCCAATGAGCTGGCAGAGAAGGTGGCAGAACTCCATTTTATTTTTTTTATTTTTTTTAAAGTTGAAAACTATTTTAATCCATGTCATTACAATATTTAGAAAATCATTTGAATCCATGTGATAAAAAGCTTACTTAATTCAATTAAGCTTCTTTAGAGCATAAGAGATAGCTTACTCCTGCATTACTATTATTGAATTCTAATTCAGGCTCAAGTGAAAGCCAGTGTAAGAATGTCACTTAATTCACTTTTTTCATAGAGAACCATAGTACTTTCTCAGTGCATTTTCAGATGTGTGAGAAAACCCCTGTTAATTTCCATGTGAGCCTTACAGACGCATGTACATAGACACATCAGCACACGTAAGACACACACACACACTTGCCTTGATGTGCTGCTTGTCAGGATTGCTCATTCACTGGAGTAACATCCAGCCTGACAGGAGAATGCCTATGTCTGTGCTGTGAATCAAAACAACTACCCCTCAGCTCTGTCTATTTTCATATGTGAACCTGAACCCTTAATCACTCTGGAAACATCCTCTACATTCCCCCGAAGGCTAAGCTGCCAGCCCAGAGAGAAAGGGCAGAGTGGAGTTTCAGTATATGCGCTAATTTAATTTTAACACTAGCGCAAGCCCCTATTTCCTCACTGTATTACAATGAAAGTACTAATCTACATATGGCATGTCCTGACTTCTGTAATAGCAGTGAAAAATACAGTGAAAACACAATTTGATCTTTAGAAAAAATGTTCTTTCATTCATTTATCTTTATTTGATTTAAAAAAAAAATTCATTCATGTAAACACGTGTACCAAAAAAAGGTCAAGTAAACATATGAAAATGTAAATCTACACTATACGATTCATCCTAAATTATGTTCTCCTTCAAATACAAAGTCGTTTCGAGAGTTCATTCTGCCTATGTCATACAATGAATGAATGGCATTCATTGAAGCACTTTGCAATATTGGAACATGTAAAATTTACACGCATCACACATGTATAATAGGCAGAAAACATGATTTGTGTTTGAATGCCCTTTCAAGAGGTTAGTAAGGATCACAAAATAAAACAATCATAGCCTTTCACATTTTTATAAACAGACCTGGTAATTGTTCATGACTTATACTGCTTATAATGAAAATTACATCATTACTATTATTTTTTCTAAATACAACGTGTAGCAGCTAACGAGGTAATAATGAATGTATAAATATCCCATTATAATTCAATATAAGCAATGTAATACACTAACCAAAAAAACACAATAATTTTTCAATAATGTAATGATTTGAAAGCAACAATATAATAGTTACACAACTTTTGGTGACTCGACATTTTCTAAAAATCTATAAAATCCACAAGCAAATGAATGAATAATTGAAGTGTTTTTCCAAACCTCGCCAAGTCCAGTTTTGATAAACCATATTTTTTTTATGTGGATATAATTTTTCTGATAAATGGTTATTCGCAGTTTTACTTACTTTACTTACATTATTATTCTTAGGGATTTAAGTATAAAAATGTGATTTTTCAAGCAAAAAAACTCCACCATTTTAAAATAGTCCAATTTTGTTTGAGGTCACCATTTTGGTTTGAGTGAGTTTTGGAAAAACACTCTTCAATTAATAGTGGATTTGTAATTACAAGTACAGCTCAGAAAGTAGGCCCCTTAAACAAAAGACCCAGGTGTTCAGAACCATGTGGCTCAGTTTACAAACAGATTTCACGTCTATGTTTGGAAGTGTTTTGGTCTGTTTGGTTTGCAGCACTACTGGTTCAACAGCATTTGAGTGTGTGTGTGTGTATAGACATCATCCAGAATGGCCACAGCACTATAACACTGGGTGCCGTCACATATTGCATCTCATGAATCTCAAGTTGTGAGTCAGACTTTTAAAGGCCAGGATTGGAAGTGAGCAACCTCCCTCATGTATACATTTAATGGTCCTGTGGGTCTCCCACTCAAATCCTTGGCTGAATAAACGGGTCTCCTCATGTTTCATATCTCATTTAATGATGAGTGGAACAACACTGTGGGATGTGGTTTGTTCGGACAAAAGATGCTTTCTGATTGATGTTAATGGTTTAGATGTTTTTGTTGGAGCAGAATGTGATGAATTATTGAAATGGCGAATTGAGTTTGTCCTGGTGTCTTAAATTCTTAAGTTGAAAATGGCAACTAAGAAAAGTATTTCGAAGATAGAAAGCAGCAACGTTTCCCCTGGTCATATTTGAGTACAATTCTCCTGCTTTGTATATGCCTAACTTTAAAAGTAAAAAAGTTTGAGAAAATATATGATTCTAAAATTCAACTGGTCCTTAGCGGAAGCTTCCTTCAATTCCAACTGATAAAACTGTAATGAATGGAGTGCAAAAACTGATCACACTAATTAATACTTTTTCTGATAACATGTAATGTTGACATAACTGCAAACTGTTAAGACTAAGGAAATGAAAGGACAAATGTGTCCCTTGATATCCAAGTGTCAAAGAACATTTAACACAATTTTTCTAAAAGTAAAAAATAACTAAATTCAGCAACTGCACACAGCTAAAGATATGACTTTTAATAACTGCATCAATAAGAGCGCATGTGATTCCAGTATTACTTGTATTGAGTTTTTTTGAATTTTCTTCAATGAACTTGTGAATTAATCAATGTTAGGGATGTATCTGGTTCTTACTTATCTGGGTTATTGTGCAGTTTCTATGGTTCAGAGATTATTTGTTAAAATGCCAACAGTGACATCATTTTTTGTTGTTTTGACACATGGGTCAATATTTGCGTATGATCTCTTAGGGAAAAATTCAATTTCTAGCCACCTAAGCCAACTAAAAACTTGTTATTCTGTGGACTGGATTTGCTCATGAATGAAATGTATTGATATCATGATTTTTTTACATGCACTGTAAAATCACAGATGCCCAGTAGGGGGCAGTGCTTTAAATACAAAGCAACAGATCCCATAATAACCAACCAATGAGGCACCAGCTTTTTTTTTTTTTTAGCTTTTAGTCGGCTGTTGGTTAAATATTACTCCTGTGCTATTATCTGATTCATTGCATTAGGTTTCACTGAAAAGTTATTTGATTATAATGATTTCTCTTACTTCTTAGTTATTGCATTGGATTCTACCCTGACTTTAATGTATAAAGGTGTGTGCACGTGCATGTCCTGTCCTTAACAGCCTTAGAGACTCCACTGGAATGTGGTATGGAGATACAGAATGTACTACAGAATCAGACAGGTTTTCCGCTTTCTTCTTAACTGAAGGTCTAGATCCAACAGCAGCGCGAGGAAATTCCTGTTGGGGTAAATGGCCCTTTTCTGAATGACTTTTTTTATGGCGGAGCAGAGGGAGAGTCGCTGGTGCAGCATGAGGTAAGCGAGCACCAAGGTGGAGGATCGACTCATTCCCATGATGCAGTGCACCAAGATCTTACCTGGAAGGAAAAGAAAATTAAGTCAGAGCAGCACTAGGGAAAAAGCTCAGTCTTATTAATAACACACTTGACTGCCCAGCTTTCTCTGTGGACCTCACATTCCCTGTTGAGGGCTAAAATTAGCTCCTACAATTCGTTGCTTTTGTTCATTTAAGGTCTCGTTGCTGCAGTGTCAGTACAATCAGAATCATTTTTCACTGTCTGTCTGCATGGCTTAAACCAGAGGAAACACAAGTAGGAAGGCTCATGAATGTACGTACACCCCAGGTCTAAAAGGTAAGCCTTTCCACTATCCTCCTGTTACAGACAGAACAACAACAAGCAAACTGTGACACAAGCCACAGTTTACATTGTTTCGACAATGGCTTTGGGCAAGAGCACAGCTCTGGTAGAAACGGTGATCAATGTCACCTTAATAGTTTTTTATTTTTTTTATTTTCAGGAAAAAAAACTAAAACTGTATATCTTATGCAATATGCGTTTGACACTTAAAGACTCTTACCATCCGTCTGTTTCAACGCTTTGTGGATGAAATCAGCAGCAGGCTTGAAGTATACGTTCAGGTCAAAGTGCGTCGAGTCATCTGCTGGAATACCGCAATACACAAACTTGCTCCCATAAAAACTCTGGTCCCCAATGCTGCCTTGCTTGGAATGTGCAGCGTTTAATACATGAGTAATGCCTAGTTTGTGCAAGGCAGTCCTGTTCTGGGCTATCGCTCTGTTAAGACCAAGAAAGACAGAATGTTTGGAACTTAAGTTATAAGAGAGCATAACAGCACTTAATGAAATGCATGTGTGGGAATTAAACTCAGGTTTTTATACTGATCAGACTGGGTAGGCATCTGCACATATATCTAAGCATAGCAATTAGTCTTCAGTGTCATTGTAATACTAAAACAACCTGCAACTTTCCATTTTTTTCTTAAATGTTGGTATTTAATATACAAATGAGCAAGACATCTGAATTTGTTTAAATCGGCCTAACAATCACAGTCCTGTGTACACCGAATACGCACGTATAAGAAAAGCAGTGTCATACTCACACATTTCCAATGTATATGTTTGGCCAAACCTCATCTACTTGGGTCAGTTCTAGTTTGCAGGTGTCCAAAACGTTCTCCAGATCTTTGACAGAGAGGTATCCGTTCTTGTTTTCCAGTGAGGTTGCCATTTTAAGTCCGGATTCTGACCTGATCAATGAAATTGCAGCGTTTGATGTGTCAAAAGTGGCTGCCTTTCTTGTCCCCTGCATGCGATGATCCATCTGAACAGGTGCTTACTCCCTGTCACTGACCAGTATCCCAATTTAGCACACAGCCAGCCCTGTAGTCGTGCTCCCTGAGAAGACTTTAGCAGTGCTCCTCAATACAATCTTTTCCCCCAAGTGAACTTTGAATTGAATAAGCTTCTATCCTGGAAGATGGGTTTTGCTGGCAAATGAAATTTTATATGACAGTGCTTTAAATTGATTTTATTAAATTTAGATTTTATATTTGGGTTTCTGAACTACATGAACTTAAATTGACCTTACCAGACATCAGAGAAGAAATGACAATGTACGGGTTTACAATGTGTAAAAAAGAAGAAGAAGCAATACAAACTACTGACCTAAATTTTAATTGCAATTGTTTATACAGGAACTGTACAGAAACTGAAATATGACTACTTTGGTGGCCTCTAGTGGCAGAATATCCCTACTGCAGGAGCCACCCACACAGAAAGTATTCAAATGAACAAGAAACAACACAACCGTTTCAAGGGCTGCTGTTTACACCCCCAGCCAGAGTGGCAACTTTAACATATCAAGGGACCAATACACTACACCAGGAGGACAGAAACATACCATAGCACTTTTTATATGTTTTAACAAATTTACTGCACCAAGCCTCATCGTGGAGCCCAGGTCTCTTGTAAGTAGTTTTAGTTCCCTGAAAGAGTTCAACCTGTGCACTGCTAACTGCAATTGTTAGGTACATATGTCCTATAAAGTGTTGCCAAGTTTGGGAACGCTCTAATCATACCATTGGTAACAAGGAAAGCCATTATCTTCTCAAATACGCTTATGTATGTGCCACAAAAATAACACATTCAATTTAATAATAGTAGTACTATGACTTCTACTAGACCGATTTGTGCAGTTAAGATACTGCAGAAGACATAAAATATACTTTAAATGTAATAAGATAATTTTTAATGGGAGTAATATGTTGACGGGAGCCTACATGTGGCTATATAATGAGTGTATTGTAGATATGGCATAGTGGTAGTAACAGAACATTATGGTAATAGAGTGGGTATATGTTGACGTTACCTAGGTCATATCATATTGCAGCAGCAACATTAGCAAAACATAAACAATAAGCTTACGATAGCCACCCTGTAGTACTTGAGGCCGCTTGATCACAATGTGGAATCGCAAGCTTGGAATCAGTATCTGGCAACGTTTCCTGTTCAAACCATGTTGAGGCTTGCTTGCTGTAGAATTAATGATAGTACATGACTTCAGCTTAGCTTTATAGTTAGCCAAGTGTTTTAACTAGCAAACTATTAACTGCACATTACTTAGCTTGCCAGCTTAACCGCAGCAAGTAAGCTACATAGCCTATCAGCTATCACTTTGAAATAATATATTGGTCAACAGTTTCTATTTTATTTATTTTTTATACAATATAGATATTACAATAACACACATCATCAAACAGAAAAGGTCACAAACAAAAACAACAGAGACAACAACAAAGAAACCCGGCCAATTGAAAAATAAAAGAGAAAAAAACATCTTACACAGGTAATATATCTGTACATGTCTGGAAAAGTAAAGGAGAAAAAAATATTGCATAGACATTTTTGGTTTACAGAATACCCTGTTGGAGAGTAGAAACAGGCACAGAACCCATTACACAGAAGAATAACCATAAGTAAATAAAAATAAGTAAATAAATAAATAAAACGTTAAAATGCCCAAAAGCATTCTCATTGGCGCCCCCAACTGGGGGAGAGTAAATAGGACGGAAATACATTGCACAGAGTCTCCATACCCAAAATTACAGACCAGATAAATTACTCTCCCCCCAGAATTGGCGATAGAATGTGAAAACACCTGCCTTATTGACAAATACTTACATACATATACATACATGAATGAACATGCATGCGAGTACGTGATTAGATATATTCATACTCAGAGTGTTTTACAATGACGCGTCAAAGAAAATACAAAAATATATATTTTTAAAAACACCATCTGTCAATTTTATCATTCTTGGGGAAATATCACAGATCAAATAGACATTCTGAATATTTTTTGAATATAGAAACAACTAATCAACGCAAGCAAAGTAAAAGGAAAACGGTTCACTCAAGTTCAGGATTATTAAAAATACCCTGAAAATGTCCTCATATTATTTCAGTTTGTCCTTTGAAACGGCAGTCATTATTTCATATCTGCTGCAGCCATTCACTGAAAAGAGGACACTCTATCTCAGAATAACCTTCTTACCCGCAAGAGCAAAGACCTGTAATAAGGACTCTTATTTAATATTTAAAGGTAAGCTGCAACCCTACACCATGAATGCTGGGTTACTAAGACTTAAACTGACTGTCCCTGCAGGAAAAAAGACAAAAACCTTTTACCAAAATGGTTCTGACAGCCAATAATCATATAAACGAAACTTGCTTTGTTCTTTTTACATCTCCAGCACCGATCGCCTTGAGCTATACCAGCTTTGTATCATTTTGAAGGTGTCCTCTATTTAAAAACATATTGTACCATTTGAGTTTTGGAGTCTCTACATGTTTTGAAGCAGTATCTCCATATCTCATCTCACTCATCTATGGCAATATCTGATTCTAGTGCCTTAGCCCACGTTTTTCTTAGTTTATCCTGTATTAATGTTTTACTGTTCAAATAACATTTTCTATTAATTCCATTCTTACAGTCCTTAACAATGGAAAATCAGGTGTTCTATCCCTGAGCTAAATCAATTTGTGCAGTTAAGCTACTACTACTACTACTACTACTACTACATAAGACACAAAAATGCACTTTAAATAAGTAATTATAAGATAATTTATTAATGGGAGTAATATGTCGACAGTAGCCTACATGGGGCTATATAATGTGTATATGGTAGACATGGCGTAGTGGTAGCTAGTAATATGACGACGGAACATTAGAGAATGGATATATGTTGACAGTACCTAGGTCACGGCATATTGCAGCAGTAACGTTAGCCAAACGTAACTAGCAGTATGCTAACATTAGCCATTAATTGCACTTACAAAAATATTGGCGTTCATGCAACTTTGCAGCAAACCTTCGGCATTGTTGACACAGGTTTGCGGCAAGCTCATATTTTCGCATGCAAATTAGCTTTGTGGGAACTGCCATTCAATTCTGGCAAAGTTTTTAGTTCACCACTACTGGCAAACTCTGACAAACCTCTGGCAACATTTTGTGGGAAACAATTTAGTTTGCGGCAATGCGCTACATATTAGCTGCAAGTTTGCGTCAAACTATCCAGTTTTGTAAGGGTGAGGCTGTTTGATTAAAATGTGGAATCAATCACGTTGAAGCTTGCTAGCTAGTTAGCAATATAGCACATATATAACAACAGTACACGATTTCAGCTTAGCTGTATACATATCTGTCTTAGCAGGTTAAGTATGTTCACTGTTTGTTAGCTAAAGCAGCAGCAAGGTAAGGTGGCTGCACCCTGGTGCTAATGACAATAAAGCAAAATTTTGTTTATTTTGTTGGAAAATACAATTTAATTTCAGATTTGAATGCAGGGTCATATCTTATAAGGTATCATATGACTTGGTATCATTATGATTGTATCCAGTCTCCCCTTTCAGCTGTGAATTTTAATCACACGTTTCAAATTGTTTTGTAATTGCGATGGATATATATAGTGTATACATATATTTCATACCTACTGTTGGTATGCGATATGCTGATAACCTAGTAAAATTATTAACATGGTAGCTATGAAATGTATTTTGGGGCGTTTACCTTCGTGACTGTGCATTGCCTATTCATTTTGAGTTTAATTAAGTTACATGAAGGTTGTACGACCAGGAAGGATATCACCATCTCCATGTGCACATATAAGGCCTTCAGGTTAAACTCCATATTTTGCTAGTCTAATCATTTCCGTTTAGTGCTATTTGCTTAATGTACTCTCCAAAGTCTTCAGCTGTTTAAGGAATCCTCTGTTAGGAAATATCCACCTGTTTGCCTTCACTTTTCTGATAGCGTCGATCAGAGTGAAATTCTGATGGATCATTAGGTAGGCCAGGACCAAAGACGCAGATCTGCTGACCCCAAAGGCACAGTGGACAAAGATCTTGGCTGGAAACAAAAGAAACACGAGGCAGGTTATAAAAACAAGAACAAACAAAAAGCAGCGTCTGTTATACTGTGTCATTTTCCTGCTACATTTCTCATCTGCAACCTGGAGTTGGCCTGCTGAATATCTACCTTCCTGACTCAAATTACGCCAGGATAAGGTTGAATTTGATGTCCCCGTTACATTAGATGAAGCTATAGCCAACTTCTTCCGACCCAAAATGTCAATGAATTCAACAGAAACATTTACAAAAGGTCATATGGATCACCATTATGTACACCACATTGTGGGACTGTGCCAAGCAGAACCAGCATAAATATGAACATCCTAGATATATCACATTTGGGTAAAATTGTGGTTCTACATTTGAAAAGTTTATGTTTAATGCCTATCCCTTAATTCTTAGATGATGCAAGAACAATTTAATATAATTATAATGAAGATTAAATAGAATAGAAGAATGCATTTCCATTTTGCTGTAGGCTGAGCTGTACAATGGAAGTACAATGGTTAGCGTTTAACCATGCCCTCATTCCATGTTCCGTTTTGTTCGTGTTAAACCCACACCCACAAATAAATTGTACTGGATTGAGGGCAGCTAGATAGTTTTGAACGTGTGCAGATTTGATTTACCTCCAGGAGTATTCAGGACCTCGTGGATGTAATCTGCAGAGGGATGGAAGTAGGGTGACATGTCATAGTTTGGGGTATCATCAGCGGGTACCCCATGGTACTCCATTGTTTTCCCATAGAAAGCATGACTCCCTTGTGAGTGCATTTTCCCATGGTTGGAATTCAGAACGTGCGTGATCCCCAGCTTCCATAAACAATGTCGGTCATGCGCTGCACACCTGGTATCAGTCGTATACACAGAAGGGAAAAAATAACTGCATTTTTCGCATGATGTCCCTTTTTCCTGCAGACAAGGTACACAATAACAATTTCAGCGTTAATTCCTGCCATTCCTGATGGAGTAGTCTACATTTTACTCTGTGATGGGGTACAGTTGATCTTTCCATATTTGAGATGAATTAACAGTGAGCATTTCATTATGCGTACAGTATGCAAAGATAGACACTTCATGGTGATTTGACGGTGATCAGTTTTGGAAGAGCCGTATATAAGGTAATGTAACGAACAACAATGATCAGTTATGCCATTTTAAAGTGTGTGGGCGTTTACAGGTTAGTATTCGTTGTACTCACATGTCCCCAAGAAATAGATTTGGCCATACTTCATCAACATGGCCATTGTCACTTTTACCGCTGTATAAAATGCATTCTAGCTCTTTCACGGACGGTGATTCAGAAGAAATATCAGTTTCCTGACTATCAGGTGAACTCTCGGTAGTTGACATATTCTCCATTGTATTTTTCTCTCTTTTTTCTGTTTACTTAGCTTCGCTTGGCTTGCTTCTCGTTGTCGGCAGATTATTTTATTTAGATCCGGCAGTTTTTCTCCTGAATATGTTTCAAGCATTGGCTTCGTACAGTTCTGTGGTGTCCGGTGACAGGACCAGCGCCAAAGATTGCCCTGCGGTTTCATGTATCTCACATTTCCGGGTAGATTTGGAAAACCGGAAAGGTGTGTTAATTTCCGGTTGCTTATTTTAAAAAACTTTTTTTTATTTTTTTAAATAATTTTATTTGGAGTTACGCTTGGCGGGCATGCCCCATACATATACAGCACCGACAGTTTGGCACTTTAAAGGATTTTCTACAGAAATTACCAAAATAACCAGACTTTCTGCCCTTAAGAACATTAACTTCTGTACCTTCTGACCTCATGTAAACACACAGAATTCTTATAGGCCTACAACTTCACACGTCCGCACAATAAAGCCTGAAATATGGGTTCTTCTTCTTCACTGTCACGTCGGGAGAGTGTAGGCATCCATGGTTCTCCAACCAAAATGGCAGCTGCTTATTTTCACAAATAGCAATGAACATGAAACCCTATCAGACTGAGCCCTCCCATTCCCTGGGCGACCCAATCGGCAGTTGCAAGTTGCCCGATCATGCTACTGGCCACGGTTGGCACTGACATAGTCCGGATTTGATCTGAGGCCATGAGGCCACAGTGTGGTGCCTTAGCCGAATGAGCCATCCAGCAGCGCATACATTATATTATGTTCAACAGACCCACCTGTCCCTCTAAGAAAAAGAAAAAGTGCCTTACCCACCACCTCCTTCCCCTTTCCTCCCCCTAATATCCCCCATATCCCCCATCCCCGTCCAGTCTCCTAGACCCTCTCTCCCTATCTACAACATACAATTCACAAAACAGCAGCATGTTCCACTGTTTCCTCCACTAAATACTCTTCACACAGGCCTGTCTCCTATTCAATCTCAATGAAGCATTTAGTTCTATATGGCTAAACCATTAATCTACTCCATGTAACTTTCCTACAAATCCGATTCCCCAGCTCTTTGTTTACTGATTTGTGTAAGGCCTCCCCTTGCTACTATTGACCCATTGAGTTTGCCAAATATTGATCCCTGTTGGCTGGATTAAAAACTTGACTTCCCTATACGGCCCAGTGCTACCTGTATAGAATAGAATAGAATAACTTTTATTTTCCTGTGAGGAAAATTCAGTTGTAGGTGCCAGCAGTAAAATAAAGACATAGACAGTGGGGCAGACCCGCTAAACCCAAACAAACATGTTAAATAAAGACATTCAATTGAATCAGATGTGTCACATTATATTGAAGGTATGAGTGGAGTGGAATACATGAAGATTATGATTAAAATGACTATTTTATAATATGTTTTATAATCAAAATTATATCATATTAAATTATATATTATATTATGATGAGAAATTGAGCATAAAAAGTAATAAGAGTTCCTCATCTGCCTTTACTGTCTTGAGATGTTCAATATCATTAAGCAGTCTAACAGCTGCAGAGAAAAAGCTGTTTCGGGATCTTTTGGTTTTAAGGGGCAAAGTCCTTAATCTTAGACCTGTTGGAAGAGTCTCAAAGAGAAAGTTCAGGGGATGTGATGGAAGGGCCATAATCCTCTTTCCTTTTTTAATTGTACGCTCTTCATACATATGATATTTAGATATTTAGATATCTATCCCCTCTCTCCTTCCATCAGTCTTAGCCACAGCATCCGTGTTTTCATTGCCTTCCACTCCAACATGAGCAGGTACCCAACAGAAACAAACCAACACTACCATCCTCTCCAATCCCATCAACATCACCATTATCTCCCCTATAAATCTCCCCTATCCCACCTACCAGAATTCACACTATTCAATACTACAGTGAACCAGAGCGGATCACTACTCTGAGTGGCTTTACCTCCTCTACCCATCTTAAGCCTATAATCACAACTATAATCTCAGCCTTATACACTGAAATATATATAATAACTGATTTTTTAACCTGATATCAAACTGGAATGTGTACCCGTGCCCCCACCCATAACATCTTAACAAATTAATAGCACTTGCTATCAATATATCTCTCCGTACATCTATTCACATCCTCCTCCTCACCGCATTCTCTCCTGCCTTCAATCATCTCCACATCTACTCTCGGTTTTGGAAAAAAACATAGATGAACATTCCCTAAGGCATTTACAGGCCCGGTTTCTCTCTCCCCAAGTCCACGCGAAACCCTTTGAGTTGCATTTTGTGTATGAAAGGTGTTTTTTTTTTGTAATTGTAATACAAATAAACATTTTATTTTACTTATATTTAAAGTGATTAATTTAAAATCAATTGAACATGCTATTGTGCAACACACGTGTCAGTCTGATAACGATCAGTAGAGGGCACTGTCTCTATTACGCTCAGGCTATTCAGCAAACAAGAGTAGACTCTTGAACAGGTCTTGTATCGTCTTCATCAGTCTATGGTTTATACGCAATTCCTGTTTACTGCAGCTGGGTTGACAACTCAGAGCGTGTTTGTTGCTCTGACCAATTCAGGGAGGGAGAATGATCTGCAGTCGTCCTCCCATCGCAAGGAAAATCAGGACAGTTTTCACTGCCCAAGCCGTCAGCTTACGAGCACTTAGCAGTCTAGCTATAGCTGCACATTGTATCGAATGATATATCTGTTCGGGTGAGTGTTTCATAGCTATTGCTGTATTGATTATTTTAAATGAGAAATAAGAAATTACTGATGATTTTGACGTTACTTTTGATCAGCTGCCCGATTCCACCTTTCTATCGGTTGTTCACAAATTGTTGTTCACAAATACCTTTAAATCTTCTGTACTGTGGAGACTATTATTTTAAAGTTGATGTACAGCAATGCCTTGCTTGTTAGCTGGTTCCCATCAGTGTGCCGCGCCGCCAGTCGTTTGTACTGCAGCCTCTGCCAGGCGCTCTGAATATCTAATGTTAGCTCGCTAGTTCATGCCAGCTAACTTGCACGGTAGATATCGAGCTTGACACCATATTACAAGGACTGGTGGTTTGTCATTAGTCATCTAGCATCAAGCGAGTAAGTGGATCTTGACATCACTTCACGGGTTTGTCTTTTAGACGCGAGTTTTTAGTAACATTAACGTTAAATATTTGCTACAGCACCAGCAGTGACCTAGCTATAGCTAGATTGCTAGCCTGTGCTAACATTATCAATATATTCGCTAACTTTTCTGCGTACCGTTGACTGAAACTTTTTTTGATATAAAACCATTGATGGCAACGTTAGTTATGGTTGGCATCGTTATCGCCTCATGTTGTAAATGCTAGCTAATTTATTTCTAAAAATGTAGCTAGCATAGCTAGATAACATCAGCTATTTTTTTTCACAAGTTGGATGACTTGGCCTACTATCTAACCACGTTCTGCAGTTGGGTAAACCGTCTAGCTAGTTTTAATGAACGTTAACTCAACAGAAGAGACAGAATACACACTTATGTCAGTAAATAGCTAAGAGGTTACTTCCCAACTGATATGGCGTGCAAAGTGCATTCAGCTATTTGCTTCTATAACGTTACGTTACCTATCTTTTAGGTCAGAGTCAAGATAATCTTATGCGATAATATTTTGCTCACGTTAAGTGATAATTTCAAGGAGCACTGATACACTGGCATTCACATCATTAACACGGTAGAGTGGTAATAAAAATACCCTCACTGACGGTTATGACACACATGTCATAAGTGAGAGGCTATCCAGAGAGTTAAAGGTATGTGGTGTTTTAATATAATTTTGCATTTATCTCTATTTTAATCTGATCTTGCGTTTATAGCTGGCTGTTAGTTCGGTCTGTTGCACAGTATCCAAGTGGAGTTGTGAAGACCAAAGTTTACTATTTTCACAGTCCAGCAATATCTGAGATGTTTCAAGGCTTTAATACACACTCCCTTTATATTGGTGCTTTCCAAGACTAGTTTACCAAAGTCAGGACAACAGGTCCCTTTCACTGTGAAGCCACACCCAATTGCCTTTGTTATTAGTTTTCCTTCGGTGAACTTCACCATTCGGTCCATTCCCTTGTGCACAAGCATGCATCTATGTAGACAGGGGGGACACGAGAGAGAATATTAATGACTAGTCAATTGAACCCTACTCATGCGTATGTCTGTTTGAACAAGTACATTTGTAACTTTCACACAGTTTTGCGCAAGGGGGAGTGATATCGTTCTGCATGACTGTGCATTGATGACCTCACCCAAATGATTCAACCCTCGTGTGGAAAGACTTGTGCCGCCCATAAAGGGCAGCTGGTCCTGATTTCAGGGCTTATGTTACTGGGTTAGAGGCCTGATCTGTGATTACTATCAAAGCTAGATGTACAGCTTTTTCGATACCAGAGCTGTTTCTGGAAACATGAATCCAAACAGGCAGGGGGGATTCCTCCATTTTGGTAGCGGCTTGTGGATGCGTCTCTCCTTTTTGCATACAAGGGAATAACAGGACTGTAGTATGCAATTCTCTTGTGGAATTTTTCTGGCTATTACCCAATTCTAAGTTGTATTTTTCTTGATATTTTCAACAAGCATGTACTCCATTATAGCGTACACTGATGGAGATGTTAACCTTCATCTTTATAAATTTGATGGGCAAAGCATTATTATTTCAGTGCAGATATATTTTTGTTAAATTTCTGCTTTCGCATGTGTATATAATTTTCATTTCAACGTTTTTTTTGCTTGTTTTTAAAAAACATATTTACAAAAATTACCCTGGAAACCAAGACTCTGATTTGGTAATTTTTCTTGTGAACTTTATAGCTAGTTCTTGGGAACAGAATGTCTGTGCATGATAGTGACCTTTTGTTTTTGCCCAGCGTTAGAAAGAAGCGTCTGTTTGCTTCATGGTGGCAAGTGTGGCGTGTCCTGCCAGTGGACACTGTCCTTTGGTATGTGGGTGTGAGGGGGAGCTGTGTAGACCGGAGGAGCAGTTACTGTGGAGGTCGTACTATTAAAAGCTGAAAATATCAGCCTTACCATCTAGTATGTCGGCCTCATTTTCATGCAAAGGTTGACATTCCTTTTTATTGACTCAGCTGGGGTTGCAACAATCTTACTAACCGATTACAAAAAAACAATGATAATGTTGAATTTTGACACTGTGGTTAATTGTTATAAAAATTTAAGAGCCTAATAATTTCCCCAAAGTGTCTGCTGCTGATCAGCATTGTTTCTCATGTTGGGATAAATGGGTTCTCTACTCTGTCTGGTCATTAGTTTAAATGTTTTTTGGGGGGGTGTGAGTGGGTATCTCATAGATTTTACTTCATAATTCTTTGTGTGACTGGAATGATTGATAAAGTATTGTTCAGATTCTTCATTCTGTCATTAAAATGTTCAGCATCGTTTCAAAAGACAATGTTTTTATTTTAAAAAAAATTTTGGGAGATATAATAAATAGTGAAGATAGCCCTGGACTGTAGTTCAGTTCATCATAAGTGGTGGTCCATAATTTGGTTGGCCAGTTTATACATTTTTTTCTGCCGTATTGAGTTTGTCACTGTTAGTTAGGCTGGTGCGTTTCATTTGAATTTGGGACACAGCTGGTAAGTTGAGCTGTTGTATGGTTGTCCCAATATTAGCTGTATTGTAATTTGTGACTTAAATATCTGGATCCAGATTTGACCCCTTTAGAAGTTAGAAGGCTGTGTACATTACCAGTTCAAGCAACGACTAGGCTAATCTTTTGTTGTGTGGTGGACTGGCGGTACATGTGATACCTTTTCAGAGATTGTGGTCTCAAATATTTGAACTAGGACAGACCCTACATGTTTTGTGTTTGGCTGTATATTTTTCTAAAACTTCAATTGATTCAATTCGGCACATATTTATTTAACTCTTACAGAAACGCAAACAAAATGTATGTTGTGTGACACATAGTTTTGAGGTATAGGTCTATGACTATTTCTCAGAAGATCATTGTTAAAGGCCTATCTTTTAAAACGAGTCACTGTCATGACACATGATAAACAGCCTGTTTTTCATAAATGGGGAGAACTGCCAGAGGTGTTCACAATGTTTTGCAAAGCTTGATTACTCTGCAAAGACAACCCAAGGCACAAGATCAGGAGGTGTGGCTTTGTTGTGCAACCCGCACAAGTTCCTTCATTTAAGGTGAATTTTTGCTTCGCAAGTATTGTGCCTTCACCAGTGGAAGAGTTGAGGGTCAGCTACTGCCAAAGAACAGGGAGACTGTGGAGAGCTATCAGGCCATGACACGGAAAGCAGACATGGTGGTATTGAAGTTCCCCTAATGTTCCTACAACACGGTTTCTATGGCAAAGAAGAGTTGGTCTATTAAAGCAGTCCGATTGGAAGAGGTAATGACTTGTTGTCCGTCAGATTTAGTACTGGGGTGTGTTTACATGCGTGTCGTGACTGTCATGAATATTGAACATGAAACATTTTAACACTTGTGGAAATGCTGTTGCAATAGCGTGACGTGAGTATTGCTGATTCGTAGGAAAGTAACAGTCTGGGGAAGGCACCGCTTAAGGAGCTGTCTGTTCCATTGTTGTTTCTCCTTGGCAGCGCAACTGTAAATACAGATCCGTATGGTATTTCAATTAGCAAAATATCAGTGTCTTTTAATGCAGCGAATGAGAAAAGCGTTAAAAGCTCTCTACGGTAAAGGGTTTTGTTTTGGTTTTGTTATTTACTGTTGAACTGAAACTAACTATTTTATCGTAATAGGCTAATGGTGATAACGACTTGTTTTGTAGAGCACGATTTGTCTCAAGTCTGTGGGAGCGTACTTATTCACTGAGGGGAGACAATAGTCAGCTTTTGTATGCATTCACTTTTCATTGTGTGGAATAAAAGCACTGACCCTTCAGAACTGCATGTAGGCTAACTGTAGGGACATGATCATGTTTTTGTACTGTTGTTACCATAGCAATAGCAACAGTGTCCTTAAGAAAACTCTACACTGGCAAAACATACAATTTCAGCTCTTTTTTTTTTTTTTTTTTTACCTAGTTCAATTTGCAATAGTCAGATCTGTTCCATTCTGCAAATTACTGCCTGCACATTTCCACAAATCGGCCCCCGTTGCTATTTGTCCAGACAGCCTTCCTTCTGACCTCGAGAGTCTAATGCTTATGCAAATGCTTTATTGAATTAAAGTAGGCTGTTTTTTGATGTTAGCAATACAATTTCCAGAACGAAAGCTAAATGAAAATGGCTACTGAATTACAAAGGTCAGGAGGACGGTGGATTTTCACTGTATTTATCTGTTTTTTGAATCCGTTGAAAGTCACGCATAGATCTGCATTTATTAATGTTCCACATTTAATAATGGACACGAAACGACATGAAACGGTCAAGTTAAATGGGAACACAGTGTTGTCCTACTTATGGGCAAATACCCATCCGGATAAAGAAGTGATATTAAACCGAGTGCTTAAGTATATTGCCATGCCAACGTGACTGAGAATGTGGCCCCAATGCACGTGTCCTGCTTGTTTTTCAGGTAGAGCGAGTAGAAATGGCAGGGACTCAGGTGAGTGTACGTCGGTGGACTCCGAAGCACGTGGCCAAATGGCTGAAGGACGAGGGCTTCTGCGACTACGTTGACCTGCTGTGTAACAGGCACAGGCTGGACGGCACGAGCCTGCTGACGCTGACTGAGTACGACCTGCGCTCCCCGCCGCTGGAGCTCAAGGTCCTGGGCGACATCAAGAGGCTGATGGTGTCCTTGCGCAGGCTGCAGAAGAAGAACAGCGACGTGCTGGAGGACCTGGGCTTCAGCTGCGACGGCCACGCCCCGCAGGGCGATTGGCTGTACAACGGGGACCCGGGGGGGCGGGACTGCGACAGCGGCCTGGGCGGGATGCCGGGCGAGCAATTCCACCAGTACACCAACGGCAAGTGCAAGCAACACACGCGTCGGCTGGACCCCGAGTACTGGAAGACCGTGGTCAGCTCCGTCTACGTGGTGTTCGTCTTCGGCTTCACCTCCTTCGTCATGGTGATCGTGCACGAGCGCGTGCCCGACATGCGCACCTACCCGCCCCTGCCGGACATATTCCTGGACAGGTATGTGGTTTCCGGCGCTTGGGAATTTCTCAGAGCTCGGCTTCTGTCGCACGTTTTCAGCATTTAGCTGATGTACAGAAACACTTAATGAAGAAAGTTCACAATTGGAGTTCAGTGTTGTGATGTAGCAAGTAATGTTCTTTGGTTTCTGTAGGGTAGCAAAATGCCTCTGGCGCAGAAAATGCTTGCGTAAAAATTTGAGTGGTTGCTTGCAAAAAGAAACTTAATTTGGCCTCTAATTGTATTAAAGTGGAATCTGGCTGACCTTAAGACCGGCTTTGTATTCCCAGTTAGACATGGCCAGTAACTGCACAAGTTAAACCTGTATTCCAATTGCAAAATGGAGTCAGTCTGCTGGATATCAGGAGGAGATGTGCTGTATATGTATCACCTGTTATGAATTGTAACCCCCTCCCCCTCTTTTCTCTCCACATTGAAAAGTCCAATTGTAGTTCATTCGCACTCCTTGCTGCAACCTCTGTTATTGATTTGAGATAGAGCAGACAAGCGTGTGCTCTTCCTCTGACGCACGTGGCGTCAGCCATTGCTTCTTATCACACCCCAGTATGAAATTCTGTGGTGTGATAAGACGTGACTGAAGAAAGATGGTGAAAGACGCTCCATGTGCAGGTCAACAGGCGGACCGTGAGCACCCTATCGACCAGCAAGCAGGGGTCACTGGTGTGCCACGAGATACGGTTCTCCCGGCCAATCGGAACCCTCCCTTCCTCGGGTGATGCCAAGCCAATTGTGTGTTGCCTCATGGAGCTCTGGCTGAGGTCCAGATTCGAGACTGTTGGGCATGCACAAGAACAGTGCCTTAGCCGGATGAGCCACCCAGCAGTATCCCTGATTTATAATCTTTTTTTAGTTTTTCATGTACTGGACAATTCATTTTAGATATTTAGTAGTAAGTAAATTCAAGTTAAAACAGCTAATAGGTCAAATTTTATTTAAAAATGTTGAGGTCATCCAGACTTAATATTGAAAATTGCACCGCTTCAAAGGTTATTCACTTTCACACCAATTTTTGGGGGAAGGAAGGAAAGCAGGGTGCAAATAGAAAATCTCTGGATAGAATTTTCTTTTCCCCCCACTTGGCACTTTGAAATGTAACTTGCCAACTTAGGCCTCACTGCGACTCACGACACAAATAAGAGTAGCATTAGAAACTGAGATAACTTCAGAGACTCTACACATAGACTCGAGCTGTATGCTAAGAATGTAAGTGAAGCTACCTATGCCCCTTCAGAATGAGTCTCCTGTGTAACTTCTGGTGACCAGACTCACAAATCAAATTAGAGAAGGTCATTGATTAAAGTCAATTAAGTACTGTCATGTGAGCGACAGGCAGACTCCAGGACTGGCAGCAGTTGTATCCCCACGCCCCTTCATTCTGTATCCCCACCCTGAACAAAACAAAAACACTTAGTGGAGGACCTTGGCTGTCTGTCTGTGGAATTTACTTGGATTTCAGTGTATTATTTATTCAACCTTTAAGAGTTGCCAGTTAGCCAGCTAGCAGTGGTTTAGTGAATGTCTATGTTCTCTAAAATCTCCTTTTTAACACCTTTTTAAGGTCAATATTATATTTTCCTGTTCAGTGTTGGGAAAGGACACGAGTAGATGGAGATGGAATGGAGTTGCAGGTGGAGTATATTGTAATTCCAGGAGTTGCTCAGAAAGAAAAGTACACAATTTAAAAGCAGTCCACATGAAATTCTGTTTTTTTGCCACGCTAGTGGCTGTTTACACTCTGAAGAGTCTGTAAATAGTCAGAGGTAGATTTAGCTTCATTCAAAACGGTATCTTATTTCTATAATACAGTAAATAATTACATTAATACATGAATTACTTGTCTATATAATGGCTTAAAGCACAAAAGATCTAGGAATCCAGAATAATTTTCTGCGTTTTGGCTTATAAAGTATCTGTTGGCCAGGTTTCAAGTAAAATCTGTATGGAAATAGGCTGCACAATAGGACTAATCTCAGGTGTTTCTGATTCAGTGTGGTGATTAGAGAAGGATAATACACTGCGGGTTCATCTCGAGAACAAGTAAGAGCTAAGCTGCCCTTTTTACTGAACTTACACAAACCAAGCTGCTCTTATAGTTCTCAAAGCATATTGTGCATATACAGCCTTTCATATGGATAAGTATGAAAATCGCAATAATAAAAAGCAGAAACCGCGTTCAGGACACCGCGTTTTAATGTCATTTTACTCCGTTCCCTAACCTTATTTTTGCTGTTTCCATTTACGGGTTGGTATCGTTGACCCTGTGCTGATGTAACATTGGCTATAGCGCTTGAACCCAATCTTAATTTGAGAGTCCTATCTGTTTTCAGCCCAAAGGCAATGAGTAAGTCTCTGCTGGGATGTTAGCGGTAGCTGAAGGACCCGGCGGTAGGTCATTGCATGGAAGCTTCTGTGTTGTCATGCTGCCTGCGGCATTTTGTGCTGGTCACATTCCACCCCCAGCGCTGTTGACACATTAACATATTCAATTTGAATTGAAGCAATACTGTGCAGACCTGCCAGTCGGTGTTTTTGAACTTTCTGTAGGCTTGCGGCACATTCGCTTCGAACGAGGGGGAGGGAACAAACGCTCTGAGGAAACGAGCGGTCGAAACGCCTGCAGTTCCGACGCTGACATTTCGCCACGGAATCCGCTCGCGAAGTGCTGCCGTTGAGGATATCTGAAGCCGCTCGCTGCGGTCACTGCTAATCGTCACGACTCAATAGCTTCGCTGTGCTCCCAACAAAAGAAAA
Organism: Ilyophis sp. 1 JC-2022; assembly: GCA_022702515.1. Taxonomy (NCBI): domain Eukaryota; kingdom Metazoa; phylum Chordata; class Actinopteri; order Anguilliformes; family Synaphobranchidae; genus Ilyophis; species Ilyophis sp. 1 JC-2022. The sequence goes on from CM040405.1 coordinate 89,025,753, forward strand.
ACGGGCGTGTCTGTTGTCGGTGGAAACTAGGTCACGTTAGCCAATACAGAAAGGGCGCCTCGCACAGGCCACAGTCCCTAATGGGATGGTGAAGAAATGCGTCTCGTCTGTCCGATTTTGAAAGGCCGCCGTGTTAAACGTGCCCGCGAGTGGCCTTGTGTTCCACAAGCATTCATCCTGATGGGAGTGTCGATAGAGGTCAAGCCAGCGCAGATTTAAAAGTGCAAATGTGGCGCATCTTGCCTAAGAGGTTTAAAGCCGGCCCGTATCTCTGCTCTCTTGGCAGCGTACCCAGGATACCATGGGCCTTCGCCATGGCCGAGGCGTGCGGCGTGATCCTCTGCAACGTCTGGCTGCTGGTCCTGCTGCTGCACAAACACAGGTAGCGCACAGCTCTGTGGGAGGGGTTACAGTGTGCGGGGTTACAGTGTGCGGGGCTGTGGGCATGTCAGAATGTGTTAAAGTGATGGACAAGGAAAATCAGTAATAGGCTTATGATCACATTATTTATGGCTATTAAGGTAAAAAAAAAAGCATGAGGAATCAATTCCATTGCAATCTCGATTGTTCAATTTCAGTCCATCCATATCTATTTATTCCTGTACGCTGATAAAGAAAAAAGTCGAAAAGGGATCCAAGTTGACATGCACTTGAGACCTCAGCCCACAACCAATACATATTTTGATCTCAATACATAACTCCTCCCATAGTTTGAGGCGAATAAAACCTGTCCCACTAAGAAATCCAGTTTGTTGTTTCGGTTGAGGGTGTGAATTTAGACCACACCCCTACAATCCTTAAGTTTATTAGCTGACTTTGAGATATATATTAATATTCCTATTGCCATTTTGTTGAGAAGATACTCTGTGGGTGTGTAGTGGATACATTCCTCTGTGATATGTTGTGGTTATTTGAAGTATTTAGAATCTCTTGTCCATCACTTTAAAGGAGGTGTGGGTTGGTGATGCGCGGTCAGGTAGAGTCTCTGTGTCTCTGAAGTTATCTCAGTTTCTCAGGTATGTGTCTGTTCCAGGTCCATCCTCCTGCGCCGGCTCTGCAGCCTCATGGGCACGGTGTTTATGCTACGCTGCGTCACCATGTTCGTCACCTCCCTCTCTGTGCCAGGACAGCACCTGCAGTGCTCGGGAAAGGTAGGATTCGCTCTCTGGCGCAACGCTTCAGAAACCACCCGTTAAGAGTAACTATGCCCCAGTTATGAATGTTTACCTCAGCGTTTTCTTCCCAAACCAGTCATTTAACCGAGCGGCGCCTCCTGGCTGGTGAGGCAAGCTAAAGTGCTAGCCCTTAATTGGCGCAGTGACGCTCCTCACTGCCTGCTGTGAGACACGTTGGCCATTGCGTCACCCAGAGTGAGCGCTTGTCTGCTGTGGTCTGCCTGCATATGAAGTGTTGTCCTCAGATCCACTGACAGTGCTGCTTCACACAGGTGCACCAATGGGTGAAAAGAAACAGCACGTGCTTCAGAGGGTGTGTGTGCGTGCGTGCTTGCGTGCGTGCGTGCGTGCGCGCATTGACGGCTAATTGATGTTGCTGCCATGAGTTGGGCATAAAGATGTGAACAGACGTACCAAATTGGGAGAAAATGTTAAAATAAAGGATACAGGTTTTGGTGGGGGGAAAGAAGGGAATGTAGATTACCTAAGCCCCAGAGACTGTAGGAAGGCCTTTATCTACATTATGAGATTTGTGAAGAAAATGTCTTGAATTTTAATAACGCAATCGTTTTGTTACAAGAAAAAAAGATGTATGAATTAATTCCTGAAGATGTGTCTTGCAGAGTTTCACACCGAATGATCGGGTAAGTAGATGACACGGTGGTATTAAAATAAGCAGGCTATTAAAATCATTGATTGAATGGCCCCTGTGCAGCCAAAGTGCAGTGTGTAATTAGTGGAACGGCGGCGTGCCATTGAAAATGAATTTCTTTTGTGTGGGGCTTCGGATTCGCCAGATTAGCACGTCCGCTCCTCCGCTCTGCCAGGGCCGCGCAATTAGTGAGATAATGGCGCTGCACTTAATTGATTTCTCCCTGGCGAACCTCCGGCGGGCGTAGCCTCCTCGCACACACGGGAGGGGGGACGTCGCTCCGGCGAATGTTACACTTTGGCTCTCCACCCGGCCGAAGCTTTTAATGGCTGCTTGTCCCTCCAGATGTATGGCGACACGTGGGCCAAGCTCCAGCGAGCCGTGGCCATTTGGAGTGGCTTCGGGATGACCCTGACGGGAGTGCACACCTGCGGCGATTACATGTTCAGCGGTCACACCGTCGTCATCACCATGCTCAACTTCTTTGTGACCGAGTGTGAGTGGGGGAGGCTTATGGGAGGATATCGTGGATATCGCAGCGCCGAAACACTTGGGCTATTATTATAGGCTTTGTTTTTGAGTGTTTACATGTGTGGTCCCCAAACCCTGTTCCTGGAGATGTACCGTTCTGTAGGTTTTCATTTTAACCCTAATTTCGTACACCTGATTAATAATAATTAGCAGTGCAATGAGATCCCTCCGTGCTGATTGGGGTGTGCTTTGTTAGGGCTGGAGTGAAAACCTACAGGGGTGCTTTTCCCAAAAGCATCATTGGGCTAAGACGGTCGTAAAAACCCTTTGTACGAATCTTCTTGAATTTTGGGTGCGTTTCCAAAAGGCATCTTAACTTATCTTAACTGAGTTTTAGAAGCCCATAAATCACATACTTTATTAGATTTTTTGTGTTAGTGTTCATTTCATTTTACGGTTACCATAACCACTGATTGTTTGTTCTTATAGTGATGTTAGATGAAACAATATATACGTTTATTTATTTTTAATTTACTTATTTCTATATCTTTGGAAATTACCCATAAAAGCCATTTCTTAAATAGCTCCATAAATAAATAAGATTGAGACAAGTAAAATCAGTGGGAAAAAGATTTTATTTCAAAAGAAACTTTGACGTGCCTAACCGGCCATGTATTGGGCATCACAGTGGGGTTTGCGTCTCCCAATCTATCACCCCTCCTCCTCCCGTATCAGCAGCACCAGACAGAAGTACAGAAATCAGAAAGTAAAAGTCCTGCTATGTGTTTCTTCCACCCATGAACTCAGCCTGCTGCCTGTAGAATTGTGTCCAGGTGATTGGAACTAAATACTGGGGAGGGCTTTTTACTTTCTGAACCCGGATTTTACACCTCTGGTTAAGTAGCACTAAAGAGGTGACTGCGCGTTCACGCTTTAAGATCTGTTTTGGGAGACACGTTACAAATTAAAGAGCCATCGTGGAATCGCTTGTTGAAATCGCACTTAACCCTAAGATTGATCGTTATCAGGAAACGCGGCCCAGGACATCGTCTCCAGGAACAGGGTTAGGCACCACTGGTTTACACCGTGGCCTAGTGGTTGTGCTGCGCATGTATCCCAACAGTGATGGTACTACAATGGTACTACCCCAGTGGTGTAGTACTATTGTAGCTCTTAGGGAGGTGCACAGACCTGAATTGCTTCAGCAAATATCTGGCTGCATAAATGGAAAGTGTGCAAATATAAGCTTGTTTAGCCGTAGGTGAGGGCACCTTCTATGCAAACAAGCACGTGGTTTCTGTTTCCCTTGTATGCCTCTGATCAGCAGATGATCTTTTTTTATAGTATGGTTTAGCTGCATGACGTAATGTCGGAATGCGCTGCCCCTTAGAATGTAATGTCACGCTTGATTGTGCTTAATTCTACTAAAACGACACCATTTAAAAGCACAGATGGCGCAGGCTCTGTGTGAGGGTTCTTGGGTTCTTGTTCCTATACTGCCATCAGATGTCCTTCCGCTGAACTGCAGACAATTCTGGCGTCAAGACAAAAGGATTCTTTTTCGCCTGTCTACTTAAGACGTGTTCAAAACTATGGTCTAGACCAGCAGGGCCAGGGGGGCGCGGCGGGGCCGGTGTGTTGGTTTTTTTTGTTTTTTTTAGTTTTTATTTTTTTAATTTTACAAATTTTTACACGATATCTGATATTTTAATCTACCGAATATGAAAAGATGATTGATGAATGTTCTTGTGCGGTTGCCGCGTGTGCGCGTGTATTGTATTTTTTTTTTTCGTTCTGTTACAAGTGTGGTGTGTGTTGTGTGTGTGTATTAATTTATTGATGATTGAACCGTGGTAACTGGTGGCAGTAAAAACCTGCATACACACCGGCCCGCGAGGCCTGGAATTGGCCACCCCTGGTCTAGACTGCACATTAGTTGTGTGATATTTAAGTTGCAGGTGGGCGTAGGCTAATCTCGCTTAGCAATTATGGCTTTTAATTCTATAATGAGCAATGGTTAATGTGACTAAATATGACCATGACAAATGTAGTTGGCATTACACATTCACTGTTTCGCCTAAATCAAATACAAATGTTGTAACTCAGTTACGGGGTTGTAACTGAGTTACGATGGTTAATGGATTTAGAAGGATAGATCTTGAAGAATTCAAAGGGGTGTCGGCTAAGTCTCGGTGGATGACATTGAACTGACACTAAAACACCATTCCAGAAATGAATGTCTGTGTCTTTAACATGCATATATGCATAACATGCATGTATACATGAGACACACAGAATCACTTTTAATGCATGCAAATCATCTCACACAGTATTTCTGTAATTTGACACTCCAGACAGCCAGCACCCTTTATATCTTATATCTTTTTTTTTTCTTTCTTCTTCACCAGACACACCAAGGACCTGGAACTTCATACACACACTTTCCTGGGTTTTGAACTTGTTCGGAATTTTCTTCATCCTGGCCGCCCATGAACACTACTCGATCGACGTCTTCATCGCCTTCTACATCACCACGAGACTCTTCCTGTATTACCACACCCTGGCGAACACCAGGGCCTACCAGCAGAGCCGCAGGGCACGCATCTGGTTCCCCATGTTCTCCTTCTTCGAGTGCAATGTCAATGGCCCCGTGCCCAACGAGTACTGCTGGCCCTTCTCCAAGCCCACTTTCATGAGGAGGTTAATTGGATAGCCAGTGAGCCTTCCGCTTCCCCTTGCTCCGCAGCAGTGGAGCAGAGAGCCTGTGCAAGTTGGCAGCCACCCCGTGTGGAAAAAGTGGCAGAGGTTCCACAGGTTCGTCTGGCTTTGTGGAGATTTTGCCATTTGCAATACTAACGCGCTACTGAGCTGACCGGTGTGGTGCAATGCAAGAGGCTGTCACAGGGTGCACTGAAGTTAATCTACCAGTGTTCTCAGTGACACTGCAGTCTGACTGGTCTCTCCACCAACCTGTGTAAAGGGATTAAATGCAATTGGTCGTCGGCCATGAACAATGACATTGTGTTTGAAACTCTTACCCGTCTCTTTTGAAAACAAATGTCATGAAAGATGAGGACTTTTTTTTTTTTTTAGATCTCCAATTCAGGGTATAACAAGAACATATATTAAAAAGACATTCCTACCCCCCACCACCTACCCACTTTCTTATGCCATCATATGACCTCAGTAAAAAGTGCAAATATAGAACTTGGAACAAATTGCATACATTGAGAAAGATTTAAGCAAAATGTATTGCCATTGTGGTTATTAATGTTTCTATTAAGGTCTGGACATATAAAACAATATGAAAAGTCACAGAAACTGTTTACAGCTCCAGGTTTTCCACCTTTTCCAAGACGAGACACACCATGTGGTATTATAAACAAGGAAAATAAGGGTTTCCCTCATAGACTACATCATTTTTTAGTGCAGAAATACAGTATAAAGACTATGTTATGGTATTGTCAGAGACTATAGCATTGTATTTTATCACCTTTTCTTGCATGAGTCAAAACGTGTGGGAATTGACCTAGTTATTTAACTGCAGTAGGTTAAACTAGCATTAAGCAACATGCTCTAGCATTCCTTTATATACTGTTGGTGTTGCCATTGCAATGATAGACCAATGTTGACACATGTAAAAGCTAATCATCCATTGTTCATGGTGCATTTTTTAAACAGCCGCTATAGTGATGGTAATGAATTTCCCTTAAAAATTATTTTTTATTTTGTACTTGTATTGTCCCTTGACAGTTCTACTAGGTTATAGCTTGTTATTTCCAAAAAAATATTAATTTTGATAATTCTAAAAACACGAGACTAATAACAAGGTAAGTGTTACTCTTTCAGATGTTGCCAAAATATGGGATGTTCTACATTCCCATTGCCAATATATTGTCAGTATTATATATTGTAATTCCTTCATACAAGATATTTTCCCTGATGTTGAATTTTGAGTTTTACTCAGATGTTAGTGGTCTGGCATGAGTAAACGATGTACTCGGTAAAGAAATGATAACTGATTATTGTTTAAAAACATCTTTAAGCAGATCCCATATACAAACTAACAGTAAACTTATAGTAGGGGAATATGTGTCTGCATATCGCTCTAATATAAATATTAATTTATTTTCTTATTTAAGGTTTGCAAAAATATTTTCAATTGTGTATGCTGTATATGTTTTAAATGCACGTTATAGCATGTGCTGGAACAGGAATAAAGGATTACGTTAGGACACCCTTGTTACTTAAAATATATGGAGTTCAGTTGTTGTGCATTCATTCCAGAAAATGTTTTTAAATGTTTTTTGTTTTTGTTATGCAAAAAAAAAAAAGTATGAAAGCAGATGTATATTTGAAGTTCAGACTGTGCTCTGTAGCCTTATTACATTTTTATTTTGGCCTTATTTCAGTCCAGCAGCATAGAAATCTTTGGGTGTTATGATCGGTGTATTTGACCCTAAGGACAAACGTGAAAATTTACAGTAGTAGTATTTACACAATGTGGCTATCCAAATGGTGGCTACTTTGGTGTTTTGCACCCAGTATATATTTAATGGTGGTAGAACTACTGCACCCCTGTTAGTTACAGCGGCGCAGCAATGGTGATATGATTTTATAAAAGTTATTTTCAACCCAAGATATCGAATTGGGGTCCCATGTGCAGAGTTGATTTGTTCCAACTGAGCTCATTCCTACGAAAGTGGATTGAACTGTTAATTGAGCACTGAGACATGTTTATTACCACTTCACAGGTGCCTGCTATTTGTCTTTTGTAACGGTTTTGTATTCTTGGAACAGAAATTCTGCCAAGGGTCTGGTACAACTGTACTACATGTATTTTTTTCAACATATGGTGCCCCAAGAACAGTAGTTATATGTTGATTCAATATTTGTATCCTGTATTGCCTGTATTGACACAAACCCCTCTGCAGACCGTTTTCACTAACATAGAAAGTTGACTCTGAAAATGTTAAATACTTATTCAGTTAACATCTAAATCAAACTTAAGAAACTATTCAAAAAAACATTTCTTTATGTGCCCTTCACACAAGCATTGACACATGCAGATACGCAATTGTAAATGTATGTTTGAGTTCAGCTGATATTAGCCAACTATTTTCCAGTATGTCAGTATTTTTAAGTCACTATAAATATTTTAGAACAAGCCAGCAATCTGGTCTGGATTCAACCAACATTTGTATTTAACTTTGACTCAAAATGAAACGCAAGTGTTCGGTTCATTCCTCACAAATGCGCTTTGCCGAGCTACATTTTGTGATCGCTGAAATTGCCAAAGTGTGTTTGTGAAGAAAAGAAAGTGCTTGTGAACACTTCCATTTTATTAATAAATTAAAGTTAATGACAACTGTTGACTTACTCCAGGTCTCTGACTCCTTGTTGAGAGAGAATTAATATCTTTCTCCTCAGTGCATAAAAACATATCTTAGGTTGATCTGAATGATAGATGTATGAACAGCCATCATTGAGCCACATCGCATAGCCTAATGCATCAAGCATCTTGATAGCCATTACATGTGCTATTGTACTTCTGCAGCATAAACTCTCAATTTAGCACAGCCTCCCACATGTGCCAGGTAGCTGTAGCTGAGCAATGCCTAGCTGTTATAGATGCTATATGAACAATTTAATGATTAGCTTACTGGATATTTCTCTGATAACTGTTTGGAGCACAGATTTTCAAAGAACCAGCACTTTTAAATCCAAAATTTGGAGTAGGGTTTTTTTTTTGTACCGGTACAAGTGTTTAGTTTTATTTATTTTTGAGGGTTATGTATTATTGGTGGAAAGACCACTCTTGCAATAATTTTCATTGTGTAATGGGTTTGTTGTATGTGTTTTGTGTATGATGTGTGTCTGCAGCTATTAAAATTGTAAAAAAAAATATATGCAAGCTGCTTGTATAATTAATATTGCACACAATCTGGTTCCCTCAACAATGAGACAAATGTAACATAAAAATGCATGAATCTTTGGAGGGAAGGTACAGTTCCAGCCACTATTATTGGCACCCCTGATAAAGATGAGTAAAAAGGGTTATAAAAAAATTCAATAATAGTGGCCGGAACTGTATATAATAAAATAGCATGTAGCCTATATGCATGCTAGAGTGCCTTGGAGTAAAAAAAAGTATTCTGGGAATGGGCTCAGAACTGTCCTCGCCACTTTACAATTTGAAATCATTTACACCAAATGTGCCAGGTCCATGCTTTAGTAGTGATTTCTTCCCTTCTGAGGAAAATCAACATTGGCACAACCTGCACCAGTTGATGTGCTATTATTGTGCTTATTTCTCTCAGTGGCACTTAATAAGTTGAATAAGAAAATGTTACGTTATCAACGTGCCGTAAGGTTGCCAAAAATTAACTTAAACCAGAATCCCAAATATACAGTGTTGTCCTACTCTATACAACTAAGTAATTACCAAGAGCAAGAGATGAATGCGGTTTTATTCTCCTCAGAAAATTATTTTCTGAAACAATCATTTCTACATTTAGGTAGCCTGTAGCTTCAGCTTATATTGTAGAACTATTATTTCATATCACATAATGCAGGGGCATCAGACTCAAGTCCTGGAAAAAATCTGCTGGTTTTAAGTGTGTCAGGAAGTTAATTGTTAATTTAAGTAACTGATTCAGTAGAGTCTGCACATCTTATTTCCAAGGCCTATATAAAAAAATTGAAAGCAAACTACAAAATCCTGGAGATGCTACAGCCCTCAAGGATGGGAGTTTGACACCCTGGCAAGAAATGCAGCATTTGAAAGTGCCCACTTCCACTTTGAACCTCATTGCAAATATTTTTCAATGGAACATGTGCAGTTTTGCTTTTCAGCCTCAGAATCTTCAACATTGTGGACTCAGTGGCAGTTAGTAAATAGCTAAAACTTATTGAAATTTTAAGAATGCATTTCGTACAACCGCGGGTCACATTGCGTCTGCATTCCTGTGAGTTAACCTCAGACTACTACGTTACAGCTATGATATAAAACAGAAAAAACAGCCAAATAAAGGTGCATAACTGCACAAAGCCAATGTTGCAACACTTTATTGAGTACAAGCTGAACTTCATGGAGGCATCCCTAGGTACTAATTAGCTCCCTGAGTTAGGGCCCATTTGGCCCTAAATAGGTAACGTTCACTTAGTATCATTCCAATTAATCATTGTTGCAAATAATTCGCCTATTACAAACAAAACATACTGTGTTAACAACCTCAAACAGATAACTTAACGTACAAATTGGAACTAGCTCCCTTTGATTTGGATCAAGTAAAAGTTAAATTCTCAAGCAATCTCGCATTACCCTCAGTGTAAGGTAGTTACCAACCGGCCATCACTTGGCAACATGTTCACACCAACCAGAGCCATGCCGCTGACACCAACTAACTTACATGGAACAGATTTTACATTACATTACAGACATTTAGTAGACGCTCATATCCAGAGCGACTTACACAATTTTTTTTTTACATATTATACTGGAGCTATATACTGAAGCGATTCAGGTTAAGTACCTTGCTCAAGGGTACAACGGCAGTGTCCTAACCTTTTAAGGCTGGTTCCTTAACCATTATACTATACTGCCTGCGGTCATGCTGTCCGTTACTCTGGTTCTACTCTATTTTTATACAGTCTATGGTTCTACTACAGCAAATTAGCGAACGTCAGCGAGTGTTCCCCATATACTGCATAGTTTGGCAAACTTACCTTTAGCTCAGGGGTAGGCATTAGGCAACCCTGGTCCTGGAGTGCAGGTGACGTTTCTGGTTTTTGTCCCATGATCTGAGCTTAATCGGTTTAATCACATGAGTTTGATAGATGTTTAAAAGCCTGAGACTGAATATTCGATAGAACGGTGAAATGCTGAGGGCTTCCAGCACATAGTCACCTGCATTCATTCAATATGATCAATTAAAATTAATCCAGTTATGTGAGTCTATAGGTTTGGATGGAGCAAAAACCAGGACCGTCTCCTGCACTCTAGGGTCGGAGAGGGTTGCCTAACGTTGCCCCTGCTGTAGCTAATGTTAACTCGCTTGTTAGTTATGAGTTTGATTAAAGCATATCTGTTCATATTATCGAGTGATACAGCAATACAGTCGCGTAAACATAGCGCCATTTAATTTATTTGTAAACTAACGTTACTGAATTGCTGTTCTTGAACAGTAAATGAACGACACAACGCCGTGACACACCCACCACCATATCTAAACTGTAGCCGCAACCTTACGTAAACTCACATTTCTTTCGTAAGGTTTGCGCTAATCTGGTCCTCCTTTCAAAGTTTCCATGGCGATCATTTTTAAAGGTAGTCCTAGCGGTTGCCTGAAATAAAAGGTAAATTGATATGAGCGAATGTCTATAATGTCTGGCATAAGGTTTATCCGTTGAACAAAAATAACATTAAAAATAGAACATCATATTTTAAACTTAACTAATGTTATTTTTCAATAAATAAGAATAAACTGATGCAGATATCTAACAATCAAGCAAGCCTGGTAACTTGTTTCAGTCAGGCACATTAAAAACAGCTTTAAGGGAGGGTCCTACGGTTTGAGGTTATGAGAGGTTGCTGTGGCATTGCAGTGTCTCCTTCACTTCGCCCTCCAGCTGGAGAGATTTACTGCGGCGGTGCGGCGCCAGTTGCAGGCGGAAAAATAAAGCATACGTTGTAGTTTACCTCTATTTTTGACAGGTAAGCAGAGACAAGTGTTCACATCAATGTTTAGGCTGTACACGAATTTTTGCGAAGAAAAAAATCAGTGTGATGACTGCAAGGAGTTTACTAAGTTTGAGCAAGGCCTGTCGTAGATCCCAGGGACAATTAAAGCTTGTAAACGTGCTCCCGCACTAGGAGAAATGGAATGAGCCTTTATCTAACGTTACAGTAGGTTCACTTAGATTGTGGCACCACGTTTTTTTCCAAATATGAAATGTATCTCTAAATACCGAGTGACCGGTAATTACATAAGTAATATGGAAAACTTTTGTTATTTTGGTCTGTGGCTAGCTAACGTTAGTTCGTGGGTAACTTTGTTCAGAATGGCTAACGTTAGCTGCTAGCCCAGGGACCCACCTTTTTGACTAACATTAGATTGCTGTAATGTTAATGATTAAGTTAGTCTTCTATACTATAGTACTAGCCAACGTTACATAATTTTGACACTAGGAAACGTGCTGTGGATTTGGGGGGGCGTTTCACCATTCGCCTGCTAGGAAACATTAGGTACGTTAGTTATTATTTCAAAAGAAAATGTCAAGGTACGAGTTTGCATTAAGACAAACTAAACTTACTAACTATAATGTTAACGTTGTTTAACGCTGAATACCTACCTAACGAGCGTTACATTTGTATTAAGTGCAAGTTATCCTCGTTAAGTTGCTAATATTGGCGCTAGATAGTTAACGGTGGCTGTCTCACTCCAGTTGGTTAACGTGATAGATTGGCTAGCTGAGAGGTTTGCTGTCTTGAGATTTTCAATTCGCTGTTAGCCAAGGTAACATAGCCTGCTAACGAGTTAACGTTGGCAAGACTGAATTTCGGGTATCGTTAACGTGAAAGCTACTCGGCTAACGTGGCTGACCGAGTAGCGAGCGATGCGCGTTTGAACGGCTAATTCAGTTGGCTAGCGTGGAGGGTTAACGGACCGTTAAACGTCAACTCAACTGACATCAAGCCGATGTCAACTGCCGAGCCTGTAAGCTAACGTTAGATAGCTGCAGAGCTCGGAGAAAGATAACGCTACAACGTTAACTTACCTCGCTGATGTTGTGTCAAGATGGCTGCCTCCTGTTCGGAAACTTAACCTTGCTTGTTTTCAAATGAACAAACGGTCACGTTCAAGTTTTTTTTCTTAACATCATTTGCTTGATAGTTAAGTATAAATTAATATTTCGGTCCAGTGTAGCTAGGCTTAAAAAATTTAAATGACTGTGCATTAGCACAAGCTGAACGAACCCTTAAAGCTGGGCTAACGTTAGCTATAAATGTGTACCTAACGTTAACTGTTCCGAAACTAAAGCTGTTCAAATGTAACACTAGCTATGTTTGGGCCCTTATTTTTTCCACCACTGATCTAGTTACTGGTAACGTTAACGGGTGACCAAATATGATCCATAAATGACGAACGTTGGCATTGATAACGTTGGTTTAGCAGTCAAGCAAATTATTCGGAATAACGTTACGTCTTGGCCATTATAGGTCTAGACCGGTCTTCACATGTGAATTGTCCCGTAATGCTAGTTGGTTAATATAGCCAGCTACGTCATTTTAGCTAACGTTAGCGAAGCTCCAGCCGGCTAACGCTAGTAGCAGGCCGAACGAGCTAAATCGAGAAGGCTCGGTAACTTTGCTAATAAGGTCATATTTGCTTGAATTACTTTTTTTTTTTCCCAGTTAAAACGTGGCAGCTAGCTAGTTAACCACCTGACTGGACAATTTTAGGATGCATCTTTCGCAGGCAAACTGGCGATCTTAGTTGATTTTAAATGGTGTTCCGGTGTAACTGCACAATCTGGAGCGTAATGTTATTTTGAGGCAAACGATATAATTTAGGCCGTTATAGCTAAACGGCATTAACGTTAACTTAAATTATTCTTTTTGTGCAGATTCAAAATCATTATTTGCCAATCTGTCATAAAACGAAACACCCCTCGTTTAAACGTAGACATTTGGTGCATAGCTGTTAAATTAAAAATGATATGAGAACAGTAAGAATATGTTTGGTGCGTTGGTGTAGTGTCTTTAAACGCTGAACTGTAGCAGGCCATTGCTGTTTCTTCCTCGTGCCATTGAAAGGCGTGGTCAGCTGTTTGTTCTGATTACCTGTGAATGCTTTCACACAACCCTCCCTGGCACCACGCAAAGTGCCTGTGATCCGGTTTGCAAATGTGGGTGTGCACCAAAGATGTTCATTCTTGTCTTCACTCACACGGATCTGTGCCTACCTGCTATCCGTGGATTGGTTTCTTGCTGACTTGGCTGGCTTAAGAAGGTACTTGAGCACTACAGGACTTTCTTTAACGGCTTGCATTTGTTTTTCGCCAGATACAATGGCGATACCTCCATCATATAGTGACCTCGGCAAATCTGCCAAGGACATCTTCAACAAAGGATATGGTAAGGCATCTTAAAATAAAATGATGAAATGCTACCATTTTTGTAATATTTTAGAACATGCATGTAAATGGTGTTCAGTATATAATTGGAAAGTTATTCTTTTTTTAATTTCTCAAGGTTTTGGTTTGGTGAAACTTGACGTGAAGACCAAGTCTGCTAGTGGTGTGGTATGTTCAAATTATATGAAATGATTCCAATACAAATTTCAAGATTAAAATAAGTTAAAATATATCCACATTTGCTTTTTAAACTGAATATTTCAGGCAGATGGCCCAAAGTAACTGTCCCCCCCCCCCCCCAGAGTTGAGTTTTCTCTTTTCATCCAAATTGTCATTGTTGACCGGTTATCTTTTTGTTACAGAACTATTTGTAAGTTTTAACACTTGTTAAACTTACCTTGTCAACTTTTCATTGAACACTTTGGGATGTTATGCATCTTTGCAGGAATTCAAAACCACTGGCTCCTCCAACACTGACACCAGCAAAGTCAATGGAAGCCTGGAAACCAAATACAGGTGGTCAGAATACGGACTGACTTTTACAGAGAAGTGGAACACTGACAACACACTCGGAACAGAAATCACCATTGAAGACCAGGTACAAAAAGTGATGTGTGGAATACAAAAAAATAAATCTGTTGGATATCGTTTCATTCATTTTATTTTTTGCATATTTAAAAAAATAAATAAAAATAATATTAATTTGTTTGTTTTCAATGTTTTTCATTCCTAGATTGCCAAAGGCTTGAAGCTGACATTTGACACAACTTTCTCACCAAACACTGGGTATGTGTCTGTTTTACACACATTATTTTTTGTTGTTGAAATATTTGAAGTATTTGTAAAGACTTGTCTATGAAAAGCCCTGTATAGCTTGCTAGCAGACATTATTTATTAGCATTAAAAAGATTCTGGATTCACTTCCAAATGGTCTGGTAATACACATATAGCCCAAAGAGTCTGAGCTGCTCTTCTGTTCAAATGGAATGGCCTAATGGTCTTAGTGCAATGATGCTTAAACTGAGATTGAACACTAATGTAAGGCTAGTCTGTGGGGTCTTGTGCTTTCAGTTTGGACTTGTTGTCGACTATAGTAATGCACATTAAAATAAATGTTACTCCATTTCCAGTATCTTAGTGTGTGTGGTAATAGTTAGTGACATTTGGAATGTGTGATCCTGCTCATCTTTTTAACCTTTGATCTGCTCTGATGTTCAGCAGATTGTTGCATTTTTAGATTTTCACTTTTACTTACTGACCATCTCCTAGCAACCAGAAAGGTGGTTTATTTTTTTCTCAGGTTGTTTTTTTTACACTGTCGGCCATCTCCATTTCTCTTGCCTACAATGCTGATATTGGCAAATATGGAATGCCGATCAAGGTGTCTGTCTGCCCAGATTTCCTTTATTTGGCTGCTTGAAAGATGCAAACTGTCCAAGTGGAGATGATGGCACAGTGGAAAAAGCAGAGGGCAGTACACCCCTTTGACTGATCTTACGGGACAAGATGGTTGTAAATTTAATTAATCTTGATTGTATTATGTTAAAAACATTCGGAATGGCCGAGTTCTATAAGCCATACCCAAGAGGCGTTCATTCATCGGTTGAACACCTTTGTGAATTGTCTTCTCTCCCGCTGCTGGCTACCTATACTGGCTGACGTTAAATTCAAAACCTTGGTGCCATCAAGCAGCTCAAGAGACTGCTCAGTTATACGCATCTTCAAAAGAGCGTCTGACCCTACATACCAGCCACACCTCTCTGTTCTGCTGCCTTTGGGTTCCTGGCCCCTCCCCCATGGTGTGCGTGTACTTGCAGGTCACTTCTCCAGTCTGCCCTAGGTTGTGTCCGAATATGACCCTACACCCTTTTGAGGGTGCGTATTTGAGTCCACCTTGTTAAAAATATTTTGAGTGGGTGGCTTTCTCACAAATGGGGGCACTTAAAATACCAGGATGAACCCCTTATTTCCGGGGTTTTGTTGAGGGAATTCAGCAGCGCACATCTGCAGAACTGTGCACTCATCCGAAAGTAAAAACTGAAGTAAAAATGTAAAAGTCAGAGCGCGTATATGCTTATCTAAGGGTGGGGTCATATTACAAACTTTTTTTTGTTAATTCTATCTCTACCCTTTAATTGATTGATATTCTCAATAAAAATTTAACTACTTTCTCACTAGTTTGGAAAGAGTTTTGCAGGATTTCTTTTGCACACTGTTTGCAAAGTGAGGGGACAGGGCACATAGTGGACAGGGCACAGGGGTCGTATTCGGTCATTGCCCTAGGCTGTCTGTATCGGAGCCCTAGCTACTGCGACCTGTCTTGCTTACAGTGCACTGGCGGCAGTGTGCTGTTTAATGTGCACTGTTAAGCCGTGACCTGCAGTACGCAAAAAAAAATGTCCGCCATACTGTGGAAGTGTCGTAAGACGTCCCACCCTTGCGCGGCCATGTCACGTGTTTTTGTTGAAGGAAAACGTCAGCGAAGCTGCTGCTAATTTTATTTTTTAAACGAAGCTGCATGTCATATTTATGTGACCAAAATGTTTGTGTGCTACTTAAAAAGCGTGCTCCCGAATGTACTCGGCGAAACCCCGCCAGTAAGTTTATCATGCGAGGGTTTAAAGTATACGATATATTTAGAGAATTAAACTTTTCGTCCTGTCTAATCAACATGCCTACCTAATAGTTTGGAAGGGTGCTGATTCAGACAGTCCTACTCAACAGGCCAACTTTCGGCTCTCGACCTCCGCACCGGATATAATGTCACCCTCTGCTGATATCTATAATTTGCGCTCAAAAAGCCCATTGTGCTCCATTCATTTTTGATAGCAATAATAAAATACTTCCAATCATATTGATGTTAATGCTGCATTCAAATATTTAAAAAAATTACTTAATTTTTTTCTGTGGCGTAATATTTTCATACCGCACGAAGAATTTATGATCATTTATTCTCGCTAGTTGGTAACCAATTACGTACTCGTAAGGCTTTGACGGAGCCATCTCCTCATCACTTTCTGCGCCATCCTCGTTGTACATGTGACTCCCAAGGAGACCACTGCGCATGTGAGATGAGCGCAAAATGAAAACGTCCTGGCTCCGGTGTATTCCCCATAGGTTTCTATTGGCCTTGCTGTCTACATATTATGTCGTCTAAGGTCCTACCCTCCCCCTCCCTGTTGGTGGAGTGAGCTTCCCACTGCGGTCAGGACCGCGGAAACCCTACCCAGCTTCTGACTCACTTATGACCCACTTCTTCAGACTGTACTATGTCTCCACTGATTTGTTTTAGCCACCCTTTCTTTTTGGCGGGGGTGGGGGCGTGGTTATGCTATAAGCTTAGACGTGTACAGATCGGTCTTACTTTTGTTTTTAATACTTGTTGGTTTTGTTCAGTCAATTAAAAAACAAAAGGGCCTTCTCTGCTGCCATGGTGATCTCACATTTTGTATTCTTGCGGCTAACCGTGATGTTCTCCACCTTTTATAAGTTGCTCTGTGTAAGAGCAGCTGTTAAGTGATTGTATGTGATGTAATGAGTGAGCAGTTGAGAATTTTTAGTACTGTATTTGAATCTTTAATATCTGAGGGCCTGAACATGATGCGCTATAAAATTGGGCTCTAATGGAAGATTTGCATTTTAACCAGGCTTCTAATTGTCCTATACTATTGGGTTTTCATAGTATGTCATACTGTCCATTAAATTAAAAAAACAAACATTTTTGGCAGGGTAGTTGAATAATATATTTTATTTAATAAATTTTTATTCAGAAGTATTTCAGTATTTGCTGCTAATATGCCAGAGAATGGTTCTTGGTGCCCTTTAAATCTAACGCATGCATTTCTCTTCATCAGCAAGAAGAGTGGCAAGGTCAAGACGGCCTACAAGCGTGAATATGTCAACCTGGGCTGCGATGTTGATTTTGACTTTGCTGGCCCAGCCATTCACGGGGCTGCCGTTGTTGGTTACGAAGGGTGGCTTGCTGGTTACCAAATGACCTTCGACACCGCAAAATCCAAAATGACTCAGAACAACTTCGCAGTTGGATACAAGACTGGTGATTTCCAGCTGCACACCAATGTGTAAGTCTAAAGTTTTGGGTGCAAGTTAGCTTTAACTGGCAGAAGGGGATGGGGTGTACTCTGCCTAGGAGTTGAAGAATTCGGGGCAAAATGGAACATTAATGCAATGTACAGGGTGTACCTCTAAGAGGTGTAGGTGTAATTAGTGAGGCAAGAGGTGAGCGAAGCATGTGTTCTTCTCAAATTGAAATAATTCAGGAATCTAGTGTTGAAAGCAAGATACCAGGTATTAATGGTTTGAGGCACTAGCTTTCTGTGTGAGCTGTGAAATCCAGCTTTCAGGCTATGTACTGTTCCTTTGCATTTCTCAAAGATGCCTTTGTGCTGATAATTGGCTTGTCTGTTTTTGGGTTCTGACTCTTGCCTCATTCTGTCGTTTCAGCAACGATGGGTCTGAATTTGGAGGGTCTATTTACCAGAAAGTCAGTGACAAACTGGAAACCGCTGTAAACCTGGCGTGGACTGCAGGGAGCAACAGCACCCGCTTCGGCGTTGCTGCCAAGTACCAGCTGGACTCCAGTGCATCCATTACAGTGAGTGCAGTGCATCCGTCGCTTTTTCATGACGTGACGTTAACCTCACCTAGCTTTTATTTTAAATTTAAATTTGCAACTTTTCCACTGTGAAAATGTGTCACAGATTTTAAGATGCTTGAAGTCATCTCGCTTGACCTGTACTGGTGAATATATACTCTGTATACTATGTGGCTAACGAGCGCTAACGCATGAATTACGCGGCTTTGGTTGAATTAATTAAGTTTGTAATCTGGTATATCAGTTTAATTAAATAAAAAAATGTATCCTATTTCTTAGTGTTGCATGTAAATATTCCAGTGACATTCATAAATTAGATTATTTAACTGCTATCTTGTTTTTAGGCTAAAGTGAATAACGCCAGTCTGATTGGAGTTGGCTACAGTCAGACCCTGCGACCAGGTATGTACTCTAACAAGGGAGAGAAACATTTTTTTAAAATCTGAATGCTTGTTAGAGGAATGATGAATCACACCTTAGAATTGAACATTTACTCTAGTTTAAAAAAATAAAAATAAATAAATATCGTATTATATTCAAGACTTTCAATTGTTAGTCATCTTTCATTCCTGAGTTTCTGTTTTGTTTTGCGCTTTTATGTGACACAGCACAAGCATTTTTTCACCTCTGGTTGTACACCAGCCCACTCGAGCTCAAATACAACATCATTTTGACCCCTAAAGTCTCAAGTTTTATCCTAAACATTGGTTTATCTTGCTGGAGAATATTCATTTGGGTTGCTTTGGGATTCATTGTTCAAAATCTCCAAGAATTTGCTGGCATGATTTGAATTTAATCTCAAAATTATTTTCTTGCAGGTGTCAAGCTGATCTTGTCCGCTTTGGTTGATGGGAAGAGCATCAATGCTGGTGGCCACAAGCTGGGACTGGGTTTGGAGCTGGAAGCTTAAGGCTTCTCCATAGCGTCAGAGATGAGGGAATATCGGAAGAATTTGGCCTTAAATGTTATTTCCAACACAACCAGCAGGGGATTTTTCAAAGGGATGCGTTTGAAGCAACAAGATACCCGATCCTGTAATAATACTAGATGGTTGCCTGCCAGCTGGTATCCATACATTTGGTTTGTAGTTATTAAAGATGCTTGTAGTAGGTCAGTTATTTATACATTTCGATGTATCCGAAACTCTGTGCGCTGCCATCAATGAAATACACCATTCTCAAAAGTGGACATTTGTGAATGTTTTGCTTTTATTTCCAATGTTTGGTTGGTCAGACATCAATGGTGGTTATGGAGTGGGGCATGGCTGCTTTCTGACATTACTGCAGTGTTCTTAACACGATATTCCTAAGTTCTCTGACTGTAGAATGTAAAACTCCCTCATGTTATCAGTACTCCAGCAAGCACCTTTTTTTATTTAAATATTGTACCGCCTTTTCTCTATCTCACACACAGGACATGCTTTAGCAGTTTCGTTCTTTATGCTTTGCCAGCCATCAGGACTACGTGAAAGTAAAAGTAAGCAAAACCTACACACGATGGCCGCCCTTAAGCTGAGCAGTTTTTGGGTGGTTACTACATTGAGGAGTAGCTTACCTGCTGTGACAACCAGTCAGTTGGAGACCAGCATATTTGGTAAAGAGGGGAAAAAAATGGTCGGCGTTTATTTTCAACATTGGGTGAAAACTGTAATGAAGGTGCACAGTACTGCCAAAATAGATTTTCTAGATTGGTTTCAAATGGAATTCAGTACTAAAGCTGTCAGTGCCCCCCACCATGTTATTGACTTGCTGAGACATTGCTGATGAGAAACCTCAAAAGTCCTCTTGTGTATGTTGAACTTTTCAATAAAGTCTTTGAACTCAAGAAAGCTTGCAATGCTCAATGTCTGATGGATTTCTGGAGATTAAATGGCCATTTCCAAGTGCCAAAACTGAAATGCTGTTAATTCCACCCAGAGGCGTAGGTTTCATTTGAACGTTGGGGGAGACCACAAACGGTACATCTTATTTGTGATGATCGTGGATGGGGACACTAATAATATACCATCCAACAGTTGCGATTAGCGAACCGTGACTATTGGACCCAGGCCCTCAACCATTCCCATGAGCAAAGCAATGCACATTGTAGCCTAGTGCATTCTGTCTCCTACATGCCAACATTGTTCTAATGCAACAAGTAATGTGATTTCTAATTGAGAAATTGCTGTGGTCAGGCCTTTTTCAAGACTGCTTTGCACAAAGTGGCAACGGAGTATCGAGGGGTCTGGGGATCCTCCTCCCCCCCAGAAAAATGTGTGCCTTTTAAAACTCATTTCCTGCATTTCTACACATTTCACACACAGCATCTTCTGAAATAAAATGTTTTATTTATGAACATTTTGGATACATTTTTTTTCAAAGCACTAGGCAAGATTTTAAATGCTTTCATATAAAGCTAAAGCCATGGTAGGCTAATCAGTACATTAGTGGATAAGATAAGTTTATAACTTAACTCTGGTTCTCAAACTCGGTCTTGGGTATGCTGGGTTTTGTTCCAACCACAATTGCAATCCCAAATTTTTGACAATCTTAATTTTTTTTAATTAGGTGTTTTTCATGTTTAGAGGGATTAGTCAGAAATAGTTATGCATACCATGAAAACTATACCATGTTCACATGGTTCTTACAGTGCTATCTTGCAAACAATACAAGGTAACAATTTTTTTAACTGATCAATTTAAAGGCAGGTGAATCAATAGGCTACTAATTCAGTAGTTGAACACGTGTTTTAAATTCCTTAATTTAAAAAAAACTTACAATGCAGGTTTGGCTCATTGTCATTTGCTTTGTTTTTTGAATTGTTCATTATTTACCAAGTAGCTAGTTTTAGTTGCCATGTGTCCACAATTTCACCTATTAGGAGCCTATTCACCTCAGTGTTTAATTTGATTAGTCTTTTTGTAATTGTTTGCAATATAGCACAATGTGAATATTGGACTTTTATTCTTCATGGCATGCATAGCTATTGCTAACAGAATGTGGCTTCAGAAGGCAAATAATCCCTCTAAACATGAAAAACTCCTAATCAAGAAAAATCAACATCTTGTTAAAATTCTGGGATAGCAATTGTGGTTGGAATAAAAACCAGCATATGCAAGGGGCCCCAGAACCGATTTTAAGAACCACTTCTACAGTGCTACCTAACGTTATCGCACTCGCGGCTGTAATACATTGCTTATGAAAAAACATGTACTCTCTTAGGTATATAAGGCATAGGCTGTAGAAAAATAAGGAGTAGTTAAAGATAGTGTCATCACTGAAATAGCTTAAGTTAGGAACAGCGCCTACAGTAGCCTAGCTGAATGGGGAAACTACTGGGTCGGCGGTTCTTTTATTCTCTGTGGGGATTTTGATTTGATTTTCAGTTGAGAGGACCGTTTCAGGTGAAACGAATGAAACTTAGCAAAGGCCTGTGCACCAAACAAACCATCTGCTCTACCCCCGTAACGAGCGTTTCGATTTCATACAGTTTCTCGTCTTTTTTTGCGGTCTGACTTCTCCATTAACCAACCTGATGACAACATATCCATAACGTTATACAAGACACTGGGTTATGGGAATTGAAGTCCATAGTATTATCGGCTTGAGCAATCACCTCGAATTGTTGACTACATATCCCATTTGTGCTTTCCTAAACTCAAACTTGTCGTGGCCATGAGATAAACCATTGCTAGTTTGAAGTAGCAAGGGGGTGGGTCAATAATTCATACTATGTTTACGGGTGTTACATATCTTTCCGCATAATTTGAAGTCATTTTTTTTTTTACCGTTGTTGCAATTCGATTCTTTCCAAACATTGGGGGAAATGTTCCCCCCATAATTTTACGCCCATGAGTCCACCATATGACCAAGGCTTATGAAAAATGTTAATTGCAATTACTCCTTGCACAATAAACTACAGCAGTTTTTATATGAGTGTTAAGGGGACAGGGGTGCACATTGCAGGGTACAGTGTAGGTATGCACACTTTGTAGTGTGTGCTGTTTTTTGTTTCAGAACGCGCTTGATGCTTACATTTTTATTTGAATGAAATCTCAGTTGAGTGGCTTCAGTTGGTTTAATTGGGGGCTTAATCTGATACCTGACATACAATTCTACACCTGAGTACATAATGGCATTGTCTTCATTAGTGCATGTTTTATTTTTAACTAAAATGACTTGAGGGACTTTGTAGCTTAAACAGGCTTCTATCTGACCCCGTGTGGCACAATTAGTTATTTTTATGGATTTGTACCGAAAATGAACATTGTATGAAATGGGTGCTAAAAATATGCACTTACATTTTTCTGGGTTTGGTGTGTTGGAAGATGTTTAAAGTGAGGTGAACAGAGTACGCTGTACAAACCAGGCTTGAGAAAAAGCTCAAAGAAAGCAAAAATTCTGAATGTGATTTAAAAAAAAAAAAAAAAAAGAGTTATACAACGTATGCCACCCTGTTACTGGCATTATGGTTTTTGAGAGCTGAGAGCTGCTGGTTTTCCACCGTCCCTTTACATTGGAGTCTGGTGTGAAGTCTGGCTAATAAGTAGCACTAATTGTTCAGTTAATTACCTGGGAGAAAAGAATACCGCGGCCACATTTGAGTATCCATGCATACAGGATTACTTGTGTGAGAGCTTGGTTCAAATATGACATTAAAGAAATTTATTTTAATTTTATTTAACATACATTTTAAATGAATTGTTTTATTAGTCCTTAAGATGTCCTAATGATTGCAGGTGTAAGTACAATAAATCAAAACAAAACATTTTTAAAATATTTATTTCAGAGCATTTGGGCAGTCGCTTGATTTTAAGCTTCTGCATAGCAGAAGGGGATACAGGGAGACACATTTTATTGCAGTACAGTCCAAGCCAATGATTGCAGTTAGTTTCAGGTTCATAAGCAATTTCAGGTTCAGCAGGAAATTGGGGTTTAATTCCCTCATGCATTTAAGAACCTTTCTTCAGCTTTCACTGTTTACATAAACACATTCATTATGCCATGTAGCTTTAAGGCTCTATCATTATGCCATGTAGCTTTAAGGCTCTATCATTATACCATGTAGCTTTAAGGCTCTATCATTATGCCATGTAGCTTTAAGGCTCTGTCATTATGCCATGTAGCTTTAAGGCTCTATCATTATGCCATGTAGCTTTAAGGCTCTATCATTATGCCATGTAGCTTTAAGGCTCTATCATTATGCCATGTAGCTTTAAGGCTCTATCATTATGCCATGTAGCTTTAAGGCTCTATCATTATGCTATGTTGCTTTAAGGCTCTATCATTATGCCATGTAGCTTTAAGGCTCTATCATTATGCCATGTAGCTTTAAGGCTCTATCATTATGCTATGTTGCTTTGATGGCATTTTGTTCATGCAGTTTAAGCTTGGTTTGCATGTCACATTTTATAGCAGCATTTTCATAAGTATACATGTTCTACTGAGAAGCCTTGAGTTCAGCCCTTTTCTCTTTGGTGGGTTCAACCGGACCCTCAGTTGCAGTTGCTGTTATTTCCTCTACTTGGGGGCTGGGTGGTTTTTGTACAGTGGAATCTCCACTTTCATAAAAGCCATTCTCTACAATCATTGGATCTGCATGTTCTTCAGACCTTTCTGCTGAATCTTTACCCTTAACATCGCCTATGACGACCGCCTGCTCTTTGCTTTCTTTCTCTAGAAGATCCTTTTCGGCGTCTGTCTGGTCACCCTCGGGACTGTCGGTAGTCTTTTTTGTGTCTTTAGCTTCCCCGCTGTTTGGACTCGGCCCTTTCAAGTCTTTGGACTCTTCTGGTTTTGCCACCTCTGCAGGTGCATCTTGAGATGTGGGCTCCTTACTTATGTCTATTTCTGCCTTTAACTTCTGTGCTGTTTCTACCCCTTTTTTCATTTCTTCATGGTACGTGGGTTTCTCCGTGTCCGCTTTCTCAATGGCGACACTTTTACTCTCTTCTTTTGACGGAGGAGTCGCCTCTATTTTTTGAGACCCTTCTGGTTCTTTAGCTAACTTCTCAGCTGTGTCCTTATCCACTGTTTTGTCTTCAGCTACAGCAACTGGAGCTGACACCTTCTTTTCAGCCTCCACAGTCATTTCACTGCAGCTTTCCTTTTGTTGAACAGTGCTGGGACTCTCGTCTTCTGGGAGGTCTTTGGGCTCAGGTTTAAAATCTCCAGGTTCTCCTTCTTTTGTCAATGCACTTGGAGTCCCGCTATCTTCCTCATGTTCTGATGGACTGGCCACTTTCTCTGTGGCTATGATAGCTGTGTTTAACAGTGTTTCCTGTTCGTTTGTTGCAGTCTCAGAACTGGAACCGTCTCGAGACCTTCCTGGATCTATAACCTCACTTATTTGTTTGGCTTTGACCTCTTTGTTCTCAGTGGGTCCTGGGACAACATTTGTCGGTGATATTGCAGGGCTTTCAGTGTCCTGAGGCTGCTCAGAGATCTTGACCTCAACCTCAGGAAGGTTTTGGGTAATTTTCTCATGGCTCTGTTCAACCTCAAGCTCCTCTCCCTGAGCTGCTCTACTTTGCATTTTTGAAGACTTGTCATCTTCTTTTTTGACGGGACTGTCCAGTGAACTCCCCTCCAACTCTTTGGTTTCTTTTTCCAGGGCTTTAGCCTCCAAGGGAACCTCTGGTTTTGAGTCTTTTTTAGCACACCTCTCTGAGGTACTCTCGCTGTCAGTCTGCTCAGGAAAACTTCCAACTGTCATTTCTTTTGTGTCTTCATTCTCTGCTTCCACGGTGTCTGTGTAATCTTCTTGTTTTTGCTCGGCTGGATCATCCCTTGGTAGCTTCACAGTTTCCTCTGCATCAGGGGTCTTTTCTCTCTTTTCATCTTTGTCAGCTTTGGCACGTTCTATTTTTTCCTTCTCCTTCATTGGTGAAATGTCACCCAGCCCTGTGTCTTTGGTTTCTTCTTCTGGACAAACACTATCTTCAGTATCTTTGGTTTCTACTTCTGGACAAACGCTATCTTCAGTGTCTTTCGGTTCTTCTGGACAAACACTATCTTCAGTTTCTTTGGTTTCTTCTTCTGAACAAACACTATCTTCAGTGTCTTTTGGTTCTACTTCTGGACAAACATTATCTTCCGTGTCTTTGGTTTCTTCTTCTGGACAAACGCTATCTTCAGTGTCTTTCGGTTCTTCTGGACAAACGCTATCTTCAGTGTCTTTTGTTTCTTCTGGACAAACAGTGTCTTGTTCTCTGGTGTCTTCACCCAACTTATTTTCTGTGTCCATTGCATCAGGTGCCGTCTGTTCTTGCTCGTCCTCTGCTGTTTGAGCGACCTCTTCGTCTGGAGCCACCTCTGCTCCGGCTGTTATCTGCGCTGCGTCATCTTCTTCAGCACTCTCCTCCTCTGTCCCTCTGGGTTTGTTCACGCCATTAATTTGTTCTGACTCCGTCTCTTCGATCTCTGTCATCTCCACTTCCCTAGTGGTTTCTGTTATTATCTCTTCAACAAACTTATACTGTGTCTCTGCTGTGGTGCTTATGCACTGGTGCTGGGGCAAACATGTTAGAGAATAGGCAGGGGATTGCCTGTACACATATGGTACAGAAATATGGGGACTAGAAACTGAAGAGAGTCGAGTTTCTTCGCCTTCCAGAAGTTTCCTAAAGAAAGATATTGAATAGCTTTGGAGAAGGAATATGGTAACGCTTCTTTAAGTAATTAAATTTGAAATAGTGATTATATTTTTTCTTTAAAAAATATCTTAATTTGTGCCACAACTTAATATTTATGTTCATTTTATGATCTCACACACAAACACCACTATATGATTAAAATCTTCAATGTACTTTGTTGTGTTAAATATTAGATTATGGCAGATTATTCTTACCTGTATGATGCAATCTCCACATCTAAAGCCATTTTCACATTCAGCAGGTCCTGATACTCCCGTAAATGGCCAGACATTTCACACTTTGTGTGTTTCATCTCGTACTCCAGCTGTGTGACAGTGTTCTGAAAAACCATTAACCACTCATAAAGTTATGGCATTCCGTCAGCACACTATGCTATGCAGTGATATACCTGAACCCTATTATCACTCTGCTTCACTTCATGCATAGCTCAACTCAGAAGCTCTGCTCACTACACAAGTTCTTAAGGAGTCTCTGTAAAATAATTGATGAACTAACAAGGGCAGGGAAACTAGCATTGTTACTTGCTTATAGGCCTATAAAGAATGTTATATTGAAACTAGCCCGTTGATCATTTATGAAATATAGCCAACATAGTCTATTTTAAAAACACAATATCATATAAACCAGTTTGTATTAATTTACTTGATCTGAATTGGGAAGCTAAATGCTAAGGTTTTTTTTGTCGCTGCGCTCAACGATTAGAAAGTGCGATAATGAGCAGACGATTGCCTAATAAGAACTGGTACTTTGCTGCAGAAACACAAATCGCTGTCAACCAAAATAAGGTGCACTGCAAAATGTCCAGTGTTAATTAAACACTGAGTAGGCTACATACGAGTCCAATAGAGACCATATGTTGGGTACTCTGTAAGAGTTGCTTTAACACGGAACATGCTGTGTAACAAGAGGAGAAACATAAACTAAAATAAGTTACAAATATGTCATCAGATTGTTATTTTATTCCCACAAAACATTTATCTAAATTTCCTATCATCTGTAGCCTACTCAGACTGTCCCCCATTCGTCTTTATAATGTTATAATGTTTCCAAGTCTCCCACAGATAGTCTGGCAACCACAGATATAGGCTGCTGATATACCTGATATTGACTCATCTCTGCATCATGCCATTCTTCAAGGTGATTCAGTTGGCTCTCCAGGGCCTCTTTTGTGCCTTTCACAGTCTCGAGTTCAATGTTCTTATTCTGCAACTGCCTTCTGTGCTCTTGAATTTCTTGTTTAATTGATTGTAGGGCTTCTTTGTTTATTTCAGCGGCTTCTGTAAGTTTAGACATTCGAACTCGGAAACATTCCTCTGTTTGTTGGACGTTGAAACTAGCTTGCCCTTCAAGCTCATTTCTAATATCCCTCAAAGCCGCAGTGATGTCTGCGTTCGCAAAATGTTTAATTTCGTCCGTAGCAAAATGTGCGTCTTGAAGTTGAGCCATCATTTCAGTCACCTCTTCTTCATGGTTTTTCTTTAGGAAAATAATTTCTTCGACTAGAGATTGGGCTTTATTATCCAATTCCAGTTTAGAAAGATGTGCGTCATTAATATTCTTTTTCAATACCATAATACTACCCTCAGCCCCCGATCTCTGGTTGGCTTCGACTTCACATTTTTCCCTTAGAAAATACAAATCTTCTTCTAAATTCTGGTGTTCGACCTCGATCTTTCGTTTCTGGAGGGTTACCTCTTGAACAAGTTTCCTCAGATCTTTAATTTCAGTATCGTACACCTCTGAAAGAGAAGATGTGTTCTTTTGCCTGAGTTCTTCGATTTCTTTTTCTAATAACGTATTCTGATTTTCCAAAAGGCGAACCTTTTCTGTGAATCCTGCAAATCGGTAATTGAGTCCTTGCAATAATTCTTTTTCATTTGTATTCGTCACCTGCGGCCCCCCATAAACCTGGTGTGCAAAATCTAAGCTATCGCTTATTTCTAAAAGTGACCCAAATGCCTTTGTATGCGTCATATTTCCTCTTTTCAATCGCGAGGAGGCATCGCTGCCCTTAAAGCTCTTAGACGACCGTAAGCATAGAGAAGAAGAGGATGATCCGAGAATTTTAGGCTGCAATTGATAATATTCTGCTTTCGTTCTCCTCTGAGGAAAACTTGCAAGAGACTCCATATCGTAGCTCATCTGTGACGCCAACCTATGCAGAACTGCTGTGCCTGCCGGTGAGCAGAATGAGACGATTCGCCACTCTTTATATATGCTAGCCTACTCACTGAACGCTTGCAGTGCCGAATGGAACTGTCCACTGTGCTAAAACGCAGAGGATCACCTGTTCCATTGGATGCGTGCCAGTTTTGCGTTAGCTTTTTTTTTGTTGCGCATAAGGGCGTCATGCAGCTTAAACTTCGATAAACGTAGATTTATTATCCCTGCTACTTTTCAGACGATTGCAGTGTGACAACATTGATATATAACTCTGATTAATGTAGTTTACATACAAATCTTTATTGTTTTTGGTTGGCTCTGGGTAAAAATGGAAATGTAGACCTATAGGCTACATAGGTATAGGCTACCTGTCAGGACTGCAGCCCGTAGGGCATCAGCATTAGTCTCGTTTTGCGGCATTGTCCATTGGAAGGCTACACATGGCAAGTGTCTTTTAATTTTCTGCTTGATTTTGCATGTGTGTGTCTAGCACTTTATCGAGCGTTATTTTGTTGCACTTTATTCAGCGTTATTTTGGTGCATTTTTTCCGTTTTAAATGTTTAAAAGCAACTTCACATATTGATATTTCTGTATAGTTGAGCCAGAACAAAAGTCCAATGCTGACGGATTTACAGCTTTTAACGTTTTTTCCCCTTCAAATTTGCAGGTCATATTCAAAGAAGGGACTTGTATGTATTTAGGGTTTAAAAAAACCAACCTTTTTTTCCCCAGGTAGTCTTGGCTTGAATGGATGATGTAAAGCTGATAGGCTTGTTTCATTTAAATGAATAATAATTAAAAGATTATACCAATGTAATAAGTCACATCTTATTAAACAACATATACAGTATTCTGAAATTATGGCTAACAAATTGGTGCTGGACCTTTATCTATGGATGCCTTGCATCATGCACAGTTTGATCATTTTAGATATACTGTATATACATATCTGATCTGTCATAGCTATAAAATGTGCACATTCTCTCCTTTTCAACACCTCAGGGATCCACTGGTGTAAGAAGACATGTACAGATGAAAGGTGTTATTGATGAACTGCTGCCCGTTGGCTTCCTGCAGACACCCATAGACATTACCTCAGCACTAAATGAATGCAGCTCAGGGGTGCCTCTTGAGAACACCTCAGTTTGGAAATATTCACATTCTCCTGTGGTTTGTGCCACAACCCATTCTGCAAACACTGTATTATTAATATTTCCTGATGTTTGTAGAATATACAGTACAGTACAGTGTTTGAAAGTAAAAAGAAAATGATCTAAAACAGCCTTTCTGATGATATGTCCTAACTTGGCCAGCCCTTCATTAATTGCTGATACAGCATTCAATTTGAAGCAGGCTATGGCCGCTCGCTAATATTCCAGCACAGGTACATCCGACTATCTCTGCAAAAACACTTCAATTGCCTCCGTCTGTGTATTATTTTATGTTTTTTATTGTGGCAGTATAATGTTTTAAGTGCAGTCATTCAAATACATATTCAAGGATATGCATATTCAGATGGAAGCTATTTCAATTTATAAATCACCTTTTATAAATGGTGCCATTCTCTGGGGACGTGGTGGTGCTCACTTTGTGTTTCTTTGTTTTTAATGTGTTTGTGTGTTGGAAGTATGTGTTGTGTGATCAAATATGACTGCTTATTGTATGTTAATGGTTTTATTGTATCTTATTGTTACTACTGTATTTCAATGGTCCTTTTTCTGTCTTGTATGTGAGCACACCAAGACAAATTCCAATCAACTGTGTTGACACAGCAATTGAATTGGAATCGATTCAGTAACATTAATATTCAACCGTCGTGCAGCTAAAATGCTGAATTTTGCGATGTTACTTAATTTAGTGATGAGTACTATACATGTACAAATTATCTTTTAAGGTCTGGTATACCAACATTACATCCATGCCAGCAATGAGACAGAGAGGATGACCAACATGGATCCTGAGGCACACACTTGTGGTATTGGTGGTGTGTTCCCAAAAATCATGTAAAGGGTTGTTAGCCGAATGTTATGAGCATTGTCCAGATTTATGTTTTCTGTACGTAAGGTTGATTCTTATGCTGTTAATCGGAAAGTGAATGGCCATGAAGAACTGTATTGTATTCGACAATGCTGTGCCCCCTGATACCCTTGATCTTTTCTTAACAAATGAACACACACAAACACAGTATACATCATATCTTACACATCACTGATGTTATCTTTTTTTATTAATTGGCAAACAAATAACCTTTTATTATCTTTGACACCTTGGCTACATCCAAGAATTGTTCAATAAATCATGAAAAGATTATGAAGGTCAGAATAAAGCTTTTGGCAGGTATGATTCTTTTTGGCAGATATGATAATTCTTGGTAAAATTTCAGTGTTCTGCCATAGAATTTCATGGCATCACACACATGAAAAAATCCCAACACGTTTCAGCTTTATTCACTCTCTGGACTCCTCCAGTGATTTTTTTTGTTCAGTTCAGCACAGCACCTGCACCATTCTCTTGATCTAACGTTCAACCTAATTGCCTCTTCATAGCATTTCATTGCATCACTTTCAGATTTATTGTACTTTGACAGGAAATCCCCTTGGTAACGAAGCACAGCCTGTTTCTCCTCGATTGTGAGGTCAGGTCTGTTTTTGATTTCCTGCAGTATGCTTTCCCCTTGTTCTGCAGGCATCATTGCTAAGTCCAATTGTGGGTAAATGGATTAAGATGGGCTATTTCCTCCAAATGAGAGATGCACAGTGAGCACAATTCTTTGTAATTGGGACTTTCTGGCTTTGCTGCATGTCTGTAGCATTCAAACATCCGATAATGTAGGCGTGAAGAATTGGGGGCTATTTTCAGCACTTCTTTGAGTACTTCTACAGCCTCATCAGCACGGTCCTCCGACCTCAGGAACTTTGCCACCTTTACAACAACCTTGATATTTTGTGGGGCCAGCGAGATCGCTTTCTCAATATGCCCCCTTGCTAGACCTTTCCTGCCATTTATCTTGTGTGTGACACCTAGGTGAGCCCAGAGCATAGCATTATCGGGGTCATGTTCCAGGGCTTTCTGCAGCTGTCTGGCAGCAGGGGATTCGCCCGGCTGCTTCTTCACGAGAAGCGGTTCAAGTACGGACAAAGACAAAGCATAACCTGTGTTCCATTCCTTATCATCTGGCTCTCTTTGTAGCGCACAGGAGTAGTGCCTTATTGCTCTCTTATCGCGTTTCGAAGAGACCATCAGAAGAGACCCTCCCTTCTCTCCATAAACTTGGCGGCACCTGAAAGGCGAGGCGGTGGATTGGCTCTGTGTTATTTTCTCCGGCCTCTGCAGGTAGGTCTCAACTTTGGAGTATTCTCGCGTGTGATAGTACACCCAAGCAAGGTTTCCATATGTAACGATGCACTTTGATGGATCGTGCTTATTTTCCTCCTCAGCCGTCTTTAGGTTTTCCAGAGCCTCCCGGGTAGAACCTTGCAAGAATTTGACGTAAGCAAGATGATTGTGGGCTCTGCCCTTAAAGTTATCCTCGGGCGTTCCGTGGGGAGTGCTAATAATCTCCAGCAGTCTAATTTCCATAAAAGGGAGATCATAATCTTCTTTATTCAAGTCCCAGGTGAAGTGACACTCCAGTTTTATCAACTTCGCCCTAATTAGACAATACGAAAAAGGTACCACAAGCATTCATTTTGATGTCAGGTACAGTTTCATTGGGCGTGGCCATTCATCACCATGCAGTAGCATGTGGCTATGTTGTAATTTTACAGAAGCAAAATGCGCAGTGCTATTGTAGGACCTTCCATAGCAGATGAACAACTGAGGAATTACATTATGAAGGTATATACAAAATGAAGGTAATATCACTATCATTTATCATTGTAACGTTGTATTTTTTGTTTTATTTTGGGGACTTGCAAAAATGACGAAGCAGCAGGCAACCACACCTATTCCTAATTAAGATGTTGTGATCTCACTTGCAGGAAGAGGGAAAGCCTTGTGGAATAGATGTGTGGTGGCAAGAGTTTAAATGCCTTTATGATTTGTTTGCGCCGAAACGAACAGCCTGGATATTTAATTAAATAAACCTATTTTGGTTAGTGATCGGCTCGGGGTGTCAAATAAAGCATGGGTGTTCTAGCTAGTTTAAGTCATCCACTTGGTTTAGTCGGTTAGTGTTCGTTTGCCTGGCTAAACATATAGAGCGGAAGTACCAAACCACAAGAAAATGGCCTGTCTTCCTTACGCAAGGAATAATCTTATGTTTTCCGTTGTCTGTGAGTGGAAGCAACGCATTGTGAATGCTAGTTATTTTGGGTTTTAGTTTTATGGCTGTCTATGCAAACAATCAAACTGCTCCAATATGGTGAAAATAGAGATGCCACAGGCCTTGAAGACAGGACTGGGGCCTGGGCCCGAGGACAGATTCCTGTGGCCATGGTAAGTCCACCTTATTTCCTGTATTTTGCATTGTGGAAACAAAAATCTTGTTCTTTTTAATGTGTTATACAAGTTATAAAATGCTATTTGTCTGAATACGAGAGCAGCTGCTTAGTATTTTTCACCTTTAACACAAACCATATGAGTTACTTGCAACTAGGCTTATATCCTGTAGCCTACCCAAGCAATCATATAAATCAATTTCAATAAGTTATCCACAAAATTGAATCTTGCCTACGTTTTTGCAACAAAGTATTTAAACAATGGCTTGAATTGAATCACTAGTATTTTAACCGTAGCGGACCCAGCATGTAGTAAGTGAAATATTATGTAGACTCGGCCAGAGAGCTGCTACATTGACCTTGTGCTAAAGTTCACCATGACACGATTCTGATATCGGTACACTATCACATGGACTAATAAGACTGAGGATTGTCTTAGACTGGTAAAATTAGTTAAAGAATAAGTATTGTAAAACATAAATAACTACTTGTGGAATCTGTACCAGAAAAGATAGTATTTAATCATATGTTCATGTATTTGTAGACAAACTGAAGTATTTAATATAACTTTATAAATAAATATTTCCATATGGTGTTAAAGAGAAACCAGTTTGGTTATATACAAAAATTTTAAAAGTGACTGAAAAACGTGGCCTAGTGCTCATACACCTACCTCATAACGATCGGTTATTTCTCCAAGAGCAGTTCAGGATTCTGAACCCCTTTTGAAGTGACAGAATCATTAATGTCCATTACTTTATATATTCTGTCAATGGGTGTGGTGCAGTTATGAGGAAATAAAACTTGATTGTTGCATTGGGTAATAAAGGAGTTAAATAAATATTAACTGGCCCATATAGAAATGTAATCATTAACCTGATGATGCACACAAAAATGATACCGCCATGTCTGTTTAGGGGAAAAGGAGGCAACTTATTTTTAAGTGATTTATGTTTCGTGTCAGAAATTAAACTGATGATGAAAAGGAAGCAATACATCTTTAACTACACAGATTATTAACCCCCCACCAAAAAACAAATTCTTCCGATTACATTAAGGACTGTATTGCTGAAGCTGGGGCTTTCTCCAGTGAAGAAACTCATGACATAATCATGATCTTGACAGAAAAATGTGGCATGTGCTGCCGCAGGTCAGTGCATAATTGTTTGAAATGTTACCTAGGAAGAGGAGTCAAAGGTGTGCGTGAGAGAGAGATTTAGAGGCAGTTTTTTCTCAAAGAGCCCGACCGATATATCGAATATTTGCGTTTCTGGACCATACTGTATCAGTAGTCAAGGATGACATGTGGCCGATATGAACGACCGATATAGGCTTTTAAAATTATTATTAGCTAACTGTATTGCTGAAGCTGGGGCTTTCTCCAGTGAAGAAACTCATAACCTAATGTCAAATGCTGATCTCCAAATGTGGCATGTGGTGCTGCAGGTCAGTGCCTAATGGTTTGTTACACAGGAAAAAGAGTTAAAGGTGTGTGTGTTTGTGTGAGAGAGAGATTTAGAGGCAGTTTTTTTCTCAGTGCCATGGTAGTTACCGTAATAGCTCAGGACCTTGATTTAACAATTCTGCCACCATCACTTTCCAGGGGCTTTGGATTTTATTTGATCCAGAGGACAGTGCCCCTTTCTGGGTCAAATAAAGACTGCTCAATGCATTTTGGCATGAGAACGCTACAAAAAGTTACGACTGCTGGCAAGGTGATTGATTTATGATTAAATGGTAAACTGTTGCTTTTTTTTTTTTTTTACAAGATCAGTGGCTGTATCCCCTGTTCAGTATTCAAAAAGATTGTTTATTAACCCAAGCTATGAGATTGTAATGTCAGGATCTTGCTTGACCTAATTTGTATGAATTCCTACGAGGGAAAATGCAGATCATGTTGGTATTTTCTTATGTTGTTATTAATCATACGGGGTTACGGGTAAACAGAATATGTTTATTCAATCATTGCAAACATTTGTTTTAGTTTTATGATGCTTAATTATGGGGGAAATTGTCTTGAATAGTTGGAAATTCATTATCTATATAAATAATGCATGTCAATGGCACTTTGTTGAAATGAAATGACAATCCACAAGTTTGTCTTAACGAGCAGCAACGATACCATGTCAATATCATTTGTGTAGCTTGGTTATTTGTGAGGAGTGATTATATGATCATATCAGGGCCAAATTGCACCAAGAGCTTATCGGTTAGATCTGCTTTAATGTTCTATGTCTCACACTTCCTCCCAAGAGCTCGGTTTTACAGAGGTGTAGGGCTGGGGCTACTCTACCCATCATCTATAGTACAGCATGTAAATCTTAGCATTGTAACTGCAGTATTCAGGCGAATGTTGTCTATAGTACAGCATGTAAATCTTAGCATTGTAACTGCAGTATTCAGGCGAATGTTGTCTATAGTACAGCATGTAAATCTTAGCATTGTAACTGCAGTATTCAGGCGAATGTTGTCTATAGTACAGCATGTAAATCTTAGCATTGTAACTGCAGTATTCAGGCGAATGTTGTCTATAGTACAGCATGTAAATCTTAGCATTGTAACTGCAGTATTCAGGCGAATGTTGTCTATAGTACAGCATGTAAATCTTAGCATTGTAACTGCAGTATTCAGGCGAATGTTGTCTATAGTACAGCATGTAAATCTTAGCATTGTAACTGCAGTATTCAGGCGAATGTTGTCTATAGTACAGCATGTAAATCTTAGCATTGTAACTGCAGTATTCAGGCGAATGTTGTCTATAGTACAGCATGTAAATCTTAGCATTGTAACTGCAGTATTCAGGCGAATGTTGTCTATAGTACAGCATGTAAATCTTAGTATTGTAACTGCAGTATTCAGGCGAATGTTGTCTATAGTACAGCATGTAAATCTTAGCATTGTAACTGCAGTATTCAGGCGAATGTTGTCTATAGTACAGCATGTAAATCTTAGCATTGTAACTGCAGTATTCAGGCGAATGTTGTCTATAGTACAGCATGTAAATCTTAGCATTGTAACTGCAGTATTCAGGCGAATGTTGTCTATAGTACAGCATGTAAATCTTAGCATTGTAACTGCAGTATTCAGGTGAATGCTGTCCTTAATCCAATGGAATCTTAACCTTTTTTAACCATTTTGAAATGAAACCTTCAGGCTCAAGTATTTAAATTTAACAATTGCTTTATTTTGCCTTTTTGTTCCTGAGCTGAAATTGACAGAATAGGTCAAAATGATTCCTAAACATTTGTTTTATCTCTCTAAACCATTACATCACTGATTACTAATTACTTTTTCTATCAAATACAATAACCTTAAAGAAACAAACAACAACAAAAAAAGATAAATCATCCCTGAACACCAGAGTACTTGGCCACTGCACCGGCTTTTGTAGTTATGCCATGAGGACACTAAGTACTAAGCCTTTAACAATATTAAGGACTGTGTTTCACTTCCGCCGGTTACCGTTAGAGTTTAAACGCCAGCGTTAGACCGTCTCCCACGGTCAGCATGCTCACGTTGACCCTGACGTCTCTGTGGATTTTCTTGTTCAGCTTGTCGATGCTCAGGGTGTCCAAATCGTCCTCTGCCGGGCTGACGACCTTCCCGCTCCAAAGCACCTGGTAGAGGCGAGAGAACCGGGGTTTTTCAGCTGGATGGAGCCTGAGGTCAGTGGGGGTAATTACTCACATACAGTCTCTCTCTCCCTCACCATTTCCCCCTCTCTCTCTCCCTTTCTCCCTCCCTCTCTCTCCCTTTCCCTCCCTCTTCCTCCCTCTCTCTCCCTCTCTTTCTCCCTCTCCCTTTCCCTCCCTCTTCCTCCCTCTCTCCCTTTCTCTCCCTCTCTTTCTCCCTCTCCCTTTCCCTCCCTCTCTCTCTCCCCCTTTCCCTCCCTCTCCCCCTCTCTCTCTCTCTCTCCCTCCCCCTTTCCCTCCCTCTCTCCCTCTCCCTTTCTCTCCCTCCCTCTCACTCTCCCTCTCTCTCTCCCTCCCTCTCTCCCTCCCTCCCTCTCCCTCCCTCTCACCCTCTCTCTCCCCCTCTCTCTCCCCCTCTCTCTCACTCCCTCTCCCTCTCCCTCTCTCTCTCTCCCTTTCCCTCTCTCTCTCCCTTTCCCTCTCTCTCTCCCTCTCCCTCTCTCTCTCCCTCCCTCTCCCTCTCCCTCTCCCTTTCCCTCTCTCTCTCTCCCTGGGTATATTTCTGAGAAGCCCTCTTGTTTTCCATGTGAAATTTATGTGCACATGTCTGAGATTTTATGTGTTATCCTGAAAACACCCATCTCATATCTGCAATTCCCATAAGATGACTTAAGAAATAACTGATTCTTGTTGTTTTTGGTCAGAGGCCATGAACCAGTCCAGCTTACTTGCAGTAACTTGCATGTTTTATTCATGCCCTTGTGGGCACAGCCCTGCCCAGTGATATAGCTTGTAATTCCCAAGCAACTACAACACACTGCTTTCCTTTTAAATTTCATTAGTGAAGCAGATGACAAACATCCTGGGGTGGCTGTGGCTCAGGAGGTAGAGCGGGGCATCCGCTGATCGCAGGGTTGGCGGTTCGATCCCCGGCTCCTCCTGTCCACATGTCGAAGTGTCCTTGGGCAAGACACTGAACCCCAAATTGCTCCCAATGAGCAGGCTAGCACCTTGCATGGCAGCTGCCGCCATTGGTGTGTGAATGTGTGTGTGAATGGGTGAGTGAGAGGCCATTGTAAAGCGCTTTGGATAAAGGCGCTATATAAGTGCAGTCCATTTACCATTTCCCATCCTTGTGAATGGCATCAAAGAGAAATTATACTGTAAGCTTTTACTGTGGTTCTGTCTCTTTAAATGTACTGCAAATGAGCACCTGCTCAAGCTTGCCTGGATGTACTTCTAAAACACCTGTTTATGTATTAATGTTGTGCATTAACATGGTGCAATGTATTAATTCATGATAAAATTAACATAATTATATATTGACCATCTTAATATTTGTCAGAAATATCACTGAGCAGAAAGTGAATTGGATCAGCGATGCTGAATTGTGAGCATGTGCACTGAAGGTAGGCCTATTCTTAAAATCTTTCTCCGCTGAAAGAAACAATGGTACTTCAGAGCAATTTTCAAATATGAAAAGTTACGTCCAGCAGTGTGGCATACTCACATTATCAATGCCTATGATGCCTCCTTTCCTGAGGAGCTCGAGGGACTTCTCGTAATAGTTGTCGTAATTCTGCTTGTCGGCATCGATGAACACAAAGTCGAAGGTCTCCGCCTCACCAGCTGCGAGGAGATCGTCTGTTGAGAGACGAAGCAGGACGTCAGGTGGAAAGCTCCCGACCCAAAACATAAAAACGTGCCGGGCAGTAGGATTTAACTCTGAACAGTACCAAGGGTTTTCAGCGCTGGTTGTATGCGGAGATCAATCTTGTGGTCAACTCCAGCCTATGATAACAAAAAAAGAGCAAAAGCATAGACATGTAATCCCGGGAAGTTGAATTTCATCAGATGACGACATGCTCAGAGTCTTAAGACGCACCCCAAAAACACTGATATTACCTAAAGGCTATCAGTAGGGGCAGTTTTTGGGGTGTTATGCAGTTAGCGGATGAGTTATCTGCTTCAGTTCCGTGCAGTGGACGATGAACTGACCAGTGCATGCACAGCCAAGGCCAGTTCTTATTTCTGTCCGCTTACCCATGACTTCCTGTGCGTACCAGTAACTGCAGTCATTTTACCTGTAGCACAGGATCAAGAGGGACAGGAAGCTAAGCGTTTATTCTCAGTTATATCCTTTCCATTATATCGCTCAAAAGGGAATATACCAAATCACGTGTTGTGTGAAGTACATTTGAAAAGCACAAGCAGTTTCTACAAATTGAAAAGGCGTACACTGTGGGGATACCTCTCACTTTTTCCAGCTGATGTTCCGGGTGTATTTAACGCTATAAATTTCTCATTGAAAGGACACCAAAACCTGTCGGCCTCCAGGCTGTGTTAAGGCCAGAGAGCCCCAGTAGGTGGCCCTGTTTCAGTTGACCGCTGCAGTGAATTTTAATGAGTCAGTACTTCCTGTACTGTTCTTCCTAACCCACAGACCTTAAAGGCTATAGATACAGCATTTTTACAGACTAAAACATTTTATATAATAAGAGCTTGATGAAAGATGCAGAAGTACATTGCTTTTCCCTAAAAATAAATATTGATAATGAATGTATCATTGCAAAAATTGTTTTACAGGCCTTAAAAGAGTGCAGTGTTTGTCTCTGTCTAAGACGTCAGAATTTGGTTCCCGGTGTTGTGCCGTTTGTTTTTCGACTCCCCTGCAGATCTCTCTCCCACACTTCACTATAAACGCGCTAGCTAAACTACGCAATATGCTATGAATGCCCTGTGCTTTTCTTTTACCTCATTTCTCCAGTTAAAATTAAACCGATAATGGATTGTGGTACGAGAATTGCTGTTGCTGTGTTGTTATAAAATGCAATCTCC
This sequence comes from Ilyophis sp. 1 JC-2022, assembly GCA_022702515.1. NCBI lineage: Eukaryota > Metazoa > Chordata > Actinopteri > Anguilliformes > Synaphobranchidae > Ilyophis > Ilyophis sp. 1 JC-2022. Next base: position 89,064,511 of record CM040405.1, read on the forward strand.
ATATGAGACACTAGAGGGGGTGAAATGCTGTATCTATAGCCTTTAAGCTGATATTCACATATTTTTAGTATAAAAATTATCTATAAGATGATATTAAAATTGGTTTTGGTGCAAAATTGATCCTGTGATCACCTAGGTGATGATGTTGGTCCCCCCCTCAAAAAAAAATTATAATTTGAAATCCTTCAGAATTATGCTACTATATATAAATGCAATACATTATTATTAATCAATGATTTTTTGTATTTTGAACAAAGTAAAAAATAAATTGGTCTTGTGGCCATTTTGGAAGCCCCTTGAATACACAAACGTTTGTGAAGGGGACAGAAACGGACAGCTGCTTTACCAGTTTCTCACCTGGTATACTACAGAACACTAAGGGTTCTTATCTGAGGAAAAGAACACGGACTGTGTGTTTCTGTCAGCATCTAATAGTCACGGCACCCAAATTCAATCACCCCACCCTTGCCATGAATCTGCCACTGCCATAGTGAGGGTCTCTACAACCTTCGGGAAGCTTTCCTCATCTCTCTGGGCTTTCTGGTCCCCTGCATACCCACTTTGTGGGCTATCAGCCAGTATCCCATCATGCTTAGCATTCTTTAATATTTCTGCAGTGAGTTTTGCTTTCTGTGAAGAGGGTCAAGAGGGTTCTGTTTCAAGGGTAACTCTCTGTGTTCTGAGTTGCCATTCTTGAGGTCAGCTTGCAGCAGTCCTATGGTTTGTATTTCATCATTAATTTTTAAAACCGTTTTAAAGCGGTTGTTAATTTGGGTAACAGCTGCTGGAAAAACAGGCCCAGCTCACCTCTTTCCAGAAGGGCTTTCCCACGTTGGTGTAATCCTCAGTGATATCGCACGCCACAACATGGCCGTCATCTTGCAGAGCCAGTGCCATGCTCAGGGCATTGTACCCTGTGTACACTCCTGGAACATGCAAATGACACCATCAGTGATGGTAACCAGTAGACCGTATCCAATCTACACCTTTCACCTCAGTTTAATATCAGTGATTACTCCTGGCTCATTACAAATATATGTATTATTTTCAGCCTTGATTTGAGTCTGAAGACTTGAGACAGTACTAAGGAATTCAGTTGTAGGGGTAGAATGAAGTGGAGTCTGGAAATGGATTGACTATGTTAATAATGACGATTAGGCTTGTAGCCTGATGTGATTCTAAATAAGCTATGCAAGAGATGCAGTGTATTTTTAAATGTAGTGATTAGGCTAAACCTAAAGGTGAATTACCCAATGGGATAAGAGTGAATTAGTTTTTTTTTTAATGCGTACCGATCTCAATGGCTTTCTTCGCCTTGATCAGTCTTGCGAGGTTTGCCATGAGCTGTGCTTCCTCACTGGCGACCATGATGAAATTCCAAGGATCTTCAAGCGTTTTCTGCAATATATAAGGAACTCAAGTCTTAATAGCAATATCTTATTTAGCTTTGTTGCACTCTGTCACAGATAATTTCAACTGAAAATGCAAGGTAACATGAAATATCGTAATATACCTTCATTAAGCGCCTTAATTATTCATGCTATGTTTATGAATCAAAATCAACGTGAAGTGTTGTGAAATACTGCCCTCTAGTGGTCAATGTGTTGTATTGCCCTGGTCCAAATTAAACCAGGGGGAAAGGGTGAAAACTCGTATTTGCGTAAGGGACACACATTCTGGAACCCCGTTTTGCATGGATGAGCTTGTATTGGTAGTAGTTTCCCTGTCAGATGTAGGAGACGTATGCAGACCTAAATTAGGACTTGCTTACCAGTTTCAGTTTTTTCAGTGCAGGGTGCTCTCTCAATGAATGATTCAGCACATACTGCATTAAGGGATTGTCCTTTGCTCCACTGTGACTTTTGAAGATGTTCATGCTGTTAAATTTGGATGAGTTTCCTTCAGAGAGCACATATTTGTAAATTTAGTTGAAGGGAAAAAAACAACAACAAAAAAAACATTTCTAGCATTCATCTGCTCACGGTAAAACAGCAGCACGTTGGCACCCAACATAATGTAGCTATACAGTTCTGTATGCCTCACAACCAATTATGTAAAATCGTGTGTGGCAGTTGGTTTAGTTTTGAATGCTTTTTACATTTTTGAGACGTGTACTGGCCCACAGAATATCAAAATAAATAATTGACATTCGCACATTCCGCAAAGGGCGTACTACCAGACTAACTTTGATCACGTTTTATGAAGGCCAAACAGCAAATTGTTTTGACTTTCCATTTGACAGATGCTTCAAGGTGTACTGCAGGGGAGTGGCACACGTTACCGCGTAGACTGTAAGGTGGCACCATTCAAGTAAAGGCGTCGCGCTGAATAAAATGCATATCCGACATTAATTCTTAATGGTAAAATGCTCAGTGTTAAATCAACTCTTACAGAGTACACATGGCCCCGATTGGACTCGTATGTACTCTGTTAAGAGTTGAATTGACCCTGGACATTTTACTGTGTTGCTGAGTCAATTAACAGGGACTTTTGGTCTTTGATTTATTTAGCCTTTTTTTAACGTCGAGGTCCTGATAAATAAATAGTTTGCCTAGTTCATATTCCACACTTCCACATAGAAGTAAGTTAGGCTACACCAATGCCACAGGCCGACTATCAGACTGATATAATTCGGAATAGTCTTCATAGATGGTCAACGCTGTCTGTGAAAACCAGTGAAACCTGTCAAATAAATGTAGACAGCGAAGCAGGTTAGGCTAAGGCTTCTGGACTTTGAATTGTAGCCTATATATCGCGTTCGGTAAACTTCGGCTGTTTATAGAACATTGAAAGAAAACTATTCCGCACAAATCTGATTCTTACCCATTAAATAACCTGCTGCAAAAACAACACCGAGCGTAGCCGTGCCAACCAGCGCTTCTTTAGACACATTGTGCTGAAACATTGTAACCTGAATACAATTACACTGATCATGAAATGTGGTCAACGTGCCTTTTCTTCCGCTGTACTAGTAACATTTTTACCATGGTGTTTAGGATATTCGTATCCATAAAAAGTGTGCCGTACAGCTTTCTCCTTGTGCGCGTATATTTGGGTAATTACGACAAAATGACTCGACAAGCAGGTTCCATGTTGTCACATGTACTTTCGTCGTTTAGTGTATACTACCCTACTGATCGTAAACTAAATATAGTTATTTCTTAAACTTAGGCTATTTACAAGCCTGACTTTCAGAATAAGTTATTAAACATGTATGCGATGTTTAAATAGGATAAATGAGTACTTGAATCTGGACTGTCTGTTAGGCTTTAGTAACCTAATAGGCTGCATTGCTATAGCCTACGCTATTCTGGGAATAAACCGAGAAAAGAGGCATTTACTGGTCCGAGAATAAAATATTCAACTAAATATGTTTTCAGTATTCTGAAGACGCGCAGACCTCTTTTTAAAAATGTATTTATTATTTTTTTACGTTTGCTCTGTTTTCTGCTTTAGCAGCCATCTCGCTGCTGTTTTGGTGTTGCTTAACTTCACATCCATGATCATTGATTTTGGACCGATGCACATATTTCTAGTAAATTTCCCTCCATACTGTTAGGGTTCATTGAACAAGCATATACCTACTATTTCCCAGTTGTTGCTGTCATATTTTCAAACCTATTGTTTCATAACTGCAATAGCCCACCTATATGGTCCAAAATAATATATTTGCAAAATAATATCGAATGGATGACATCGTTTTATCTTTGGATGCCATTTCTTTACTTACTGTAGGCTACTGAGATGATCCAAATGCCGATTCAATTGTATCAACTATATAACTGTTCCGTTATATGCGCAATAACGCGCCTCTCTCAATGGTTTTGTTAAAATGGCTTCTATGAGGGAGGGGAATGTTCCCAGGCTGATTTTTTTTTTGTTTAACTCGTGACGCACCATTTAGAGACATTCTACGGGGTAATGAACCAATACAGTTTGTTCTAGTTTCAGTGTGTAACGCTATTGATAGTGTTTCAACAAGGGTATTATTTAACACTCAACTGATGTAACGACAAAATATTAAAAGAGGGCATGCAAGCGACGTCCCCCCCTCAAATAATATATAATCGGTGTTCAGGTCGCTTGAAATTGGCCTGATTGTTTTTTTTTGTAAGAAAACTTATTATCCTGTAACACTGTCACAGAGCGCTCTGTTCAAGGGATGTGATTTTCTTCTTTCCAGTAAGGCTTAACCACATTCAGTCGCATGATTCAATTATTTTTGACCAATCACATGACACCGCTTGATCATTTTATATTGGATTGAGTCCCACATACAGGTGCAGCTCAAAAAATTAGAATATCGTGAAAAAGTTCAATATTTTTTGTCACTCATTTCAGAAAGTGAAACTCATATATTATATAGATTCATTACACATAGAGTGAAATATTTCAAGCCTTTATTTCTTGTAATTTTGATGATTATGGCTTACAGCTAATGAAACCCAAAATTCAGTGTCTCAGAAAATTAGAATATTTTGCTTTAACATATTTTTAAAGTATCATATTTAATATTTGGTCGCATATCCTTTGCATGCTGTTACTTCCTGAAGTCTGTGACCAATCAACATCAAAAGACTCTCAATATCTTATTTTCAGGTACTGTTACAAGAGATACTATAACCTCTCTGCATTTGAACTGATCTCTATGGGAATTGGGGGGTGAGACTAGATTCAGCTGTAAATTACACTGGTACAGTATGGAACACATGGCTGGCTAAATGGCTGTAAGTCATCAAGGGTCTAAGGTATCAAACGAGCCCCAAACCATCACTTTGTTGCCAGATATGGAGTAGATGTCACTGCAAGGGTTATTTCTCCTGACTCATTTTTCTATAGAACTCTATGGGGAAAAAAGTCAGGAGAAACAACCCTTAAAGGGATCCATCCACATCTACTCCATATCTGGCCGCAGAGTGATGGTTTGGGGCTCGTTTGATACCTTAGACCCTTGATGACGTACAGCCATTTCGCCAGTCATGTGTTCCATACTGTACCAGCGTAATTTACAGCTGAATCTAGTCTTACCCCCCAATTCTCATAGAGATCAGTTCAAATGCAGAGAGGTTATAGTATCGCTTGTAACAGTACCTGAAAATAAGATATCGAGTCTTTTGATGTTGATTGGTCACAGACTTCAGGAAGTAACAGCATGCAAAGGATATGCGACCAAATATTAAATATGATACTTTAAAAATATATTTGTTTTACCTCCGAAATAGTATGTAAGGTTGTAATGATTCTGTCCAGCCCAGAGGGGTATATTAGCTACACAAGATGTTTTACATACCCAGGGGTTCTTTGCGTTAGCTGGCTTCACAAAGCCTAACCACAGCAACCTGGCTTAACCAGTAGGCTACTACGAACGTGGTTATCAACTTTCTAAGTGAAGTTAGTGAACACAGGCTTTATTAATCAAGCTCTATGCGCGTTCCCATAAAAGCGGCGGTGTCTGCAACAACGAGCCTATATCGGGGCAGAATGGGCTCTGCTAGAGCAGCGGATTTCTCTCCTGTGGAAAAAAGAATGATACGGACAGATATAATGGATAGATACAAAGAACATGAAACAATCATAAGAGCATAAAGCAACACCGTTGCCTCCAACAAAGCCAGGGAGGGGGAAAAAAAGAAAAACCTCACCTTATTCATCTTACCATGTAACACATAAATCTATACTCTCAGGACATTGTCATACAGTTTATTTCTAATGAACTGTACTACATTCTATAGATCTAAACTAAACTTGATACAGCGTGTTTAAAATCTTGCTAAAGCAATCACACCAAAGTTTATTCGTTAAAAAAATCTCTATAGAGCTCCGTAGTAGCTCCATATTGAAGGTCATTGACACAACTACAATGCAAATCCGATGAAGCACAACTTTCTCACAACATAGGAGCTATCCCTATAATGAACATAGAATACATTCGGCTATACCTTCTAAGCTATAAAATATCAAAAAAGCCAGGGGCAGAATGGCGCAGGCTTGCGAGAAGGGAGTTGCAGTAGTCCAGACGTGAGGTGACCATGGTCTGGACAAGGAGCTGGGCGGAGTAGGTGGTCAGGTATGGCCGAATCCTCCTGATGTTGTACAGGATGAACCCAGTAGATGGAGGCACTTACCACCTTCTAATTTGGGGAATGTCACTCGAACAAACAAAATAAATTAAAAATCACAATGCAACTCATCTCAAAATATGTACCCTTCACAATGGTGGGAGTTGAATCACTCACCTGAGTAAAATCAAATGTCAAATGGTTGGCCCATTGAAGTGTATAGGGCATACTGCAAAATATAAAGCAAATCAGGGCCTTATTCTTTAATCATTTCATTGAATAATTAAAATTTAGTGAATCTTATGACAATATCATTATCTTTATCAATTTACCATTATCATGAACACCCCGCAGTCCAAGCTGTCAATTTGCTTCGGAATGTCCTGTCGTTTAAAAATGGTGATGAGCAAGAGGGTTATTGGTGATGCTTACAATAGGCAGAATAAAATAGACAAACTACAGATTGACAACATTTTTCATTACCGTATTTATTGAAATAATCCAGTCCCCTGATTAAATCCCATTAGTGATTTTACTTTAAAAAAAAAAAAAAATGTTGAAATGTATTTAACAAAATTGCCGTTTGTGTGAACTTTGAACCTATGATCATAGATGGCAATCGTACAACAGTTGTCTCAGTTCTAGCATACCATCAACGGAGGCCAATTCTTTTAATTTTTGGGTTAAATGTGTTTAGGTACTGAGGCAAAAATGGAAATCTCTTCTACATCACATCTGCGATGAACACACGTGGATGGAAATTGGTCAGGAGAGGCGCTGCTTCCACCCTGTGTTGTCAAATGATGCTGAGAGAAGGAAGAAATGGCTGGACAAAGACTCTGAGCCATTCATAGTTGTCACTGCCATTGTTCTTGACAAATTATCAAGGCCCTCTTCAAACACACTGGTATGTTTACCAATGCAATATTAATATTTTTTATGATTATATTTACATATATGAACAGTCTACTGACAAAAACTTGTTACTAGTTGTGTGACGATGCAAAACTTTGTACACTCCATTATATATCGCTGACCTACAAAAACCATTTCTCTCAGTATTCCTGTCAATATTATCTCAGTGGTACACCTAATATTTTTGGGGGATTTCATTCACCAGCACAAGGTGTAAAGATTAGCTGTCCCCCATAATTAAAATTGACCTGACCTAAATTAATGTCCCACAGAAAGTATACAGTTGAAGGAATATAGGCGATGTGAATCTACACACATTACACTGGACTGATTTGTGTCTGATATTGCCTGCCTGTTGTTTCTATTTCTTTATCAACAGGTGAGCTAGAAGTCTAGCATAACGCAATGCTCAAATACACGTAGAAACGCCGTCCTTACAAGCATGAGACCATGGAAGCTCAAACTAAATTGACAGTGATGGACCACAATGAGAATGTTAACCACCCACAGGTCACCACAGCTGATGGTAAATATTGATATAAGAAATTATCATATCCAGTCTACAACAAGATAAATGGTTTGGTGCTTTTATAGAACAACCAACATAATACTGAAGAAATATTATGTTATTATGTGTTCATTAGAACGTATGGTTTATCACACACAACACTACCTACTACACTGTAAATAATTATATTTATGGTAACTGACATTTGCAGGCACCGCACAGTTCAATATGATCTTCCCTAAGCAGTCCAAGTAATGGGTTGTGAGGAAAATATTTGTTTCTACCACACAGAACTTCAGGGAAGAACTTGTTGACTGTGCAATATCAATGTGACGGAACACTACTATCCTCTACAAAGGGCCCAGACGCAACACTACTACCTGACCTCTCTTTCTCTCTTCCTCTTGTTCCACACCGTCTCCCCCCTCCCCACACCCCCACTGTCTCTGTCCGCGTAACCTCTGCTCCCTCTCGCCCTCCTCTCTTGCTCCCTGTGTCACTGCTTCCCTCCCCCCTCTCAAACCCTTCTCTCAACTCCCCATCGACTCTGCATCTGACACCCTTCTCACAGCTCTCTCCACATCACTTGGATGTCCGACGCCCTGCGCACCTCAAGGGCCGGTCTCCGTGCAGCAGAGAGGATGTGGAGGAAATCCAGAGACGCATCAGACCTCTCCTCCTACCAGTCTCTCCTAGCGACGTTCTCTACAGCAGTCACTGCTGCTAAGGTAACGTACTATCACACAAAAATTTGCAAACACAGTTCTAACCCCCGTCAATTGTTCTCTATCTTCTCCTCCCTCCTCAGCAAACCCCCTCCTGCTCCTCATTCCTCATTCACTGCAGACGACTTCGCAGATTTCTTCGATGAGAAGATCGCAGACATCCGCAGCTCCTTCAGCCCCACTCCCCCTCCCCTCACAGACACTGCTTTCCACTCTCTTCCTCTCTCTCCCTTCTGTGTCCCCCCCTGTTTCTCCACCTTTTGTCCCCTTTCTGAGACCGACGTATCCCATCTCCTACTCTCCCATCGCCCCACTACTCTCCCACTGCCCTCGACCCTATCCCTTCATCTCTCCTCCAGGCAATCACCCCAGATATCCTCCCGTTTGTGACCTCCCTGGTGAACTCCTCCCTGACCTCTGGCTGCTTCCCCTCATCCTTCAAGAGAGCCCACATCACCCCGATCCTGAAAAAACCTACGCTGGACCCCTCCAACATCCAAAACTACAGACCGGTATCTCTTCTTCATTTTTTTCCCAAAACTATTGAACGTCCTGTTTCTAACTAACTGTCGTCTTTCCTTACCCAGAACAACCTGCTAGACCCCCACCAGTCCGGCTTCAAACCTGGCCACTCAACGGAGACCGCACTCCTCTCCATCAGCGAGATGCTTCATGCAGCTCATGCAGCCTCCCTCTCCTCTGTGCTAATACTTCTAGACCTCTCTGTCGCCTTCGACACCGTAGAGCACTCCATCCTCCTGTCATCCCTGTCTGCAGCGGGGATCAGCGGCTCGGCCCTGGCCTGGATTAAGTCCTACCTCTCCGAACGCTCCTCCCAGGTTGCCTGGGCTGGTAAAGTATCGGCACCCTGTCCCCTTATCACAGGAGTCCCCCAGGGCTCAGTCCTTGGTCCCCTCCTCTTCTCCACCTACACCAAATCCCTTGGCCCTGTTATCACTGCTCATGGTCTTTCTTACCACTGCTATGCTGACGATACTCAACTCTTTCTCTCCTTCTCACCCTCTGACACTCAGGTGTCAGCCCGCATCTCCGCTTGCCTGAGAGACATCCAGAGCTGGATGGACAACCACCATCTCAAGCTCAATCCAGGCAAGACTGAGCTCATCTACATTCCTGCTCTAACCTCTCCCCCTCTCAATCTTTCTATTTCCCTAGGAGACACTCCACTGACCCCAACGCCCTGTGCCAGGAACCTCAGAGTCGTGATGGACAACAGGCTGTCCCTCTCCGAGAACATCGCAGTGGTAACCCGGGCATGCAGGTTCTTCCTGTACAACATCAGGAGAATCCTCCCCTTCCTCACCACCCACTCAACCCAGCTCCTGGTCCAAGCGATGGTGCTGTCCCGCCTGGACTATTGCAACTCTCTCCTGGCTGGCTTGCCAGCATCGGCCATTAGACCCCTTCAGCTAATCCAGAACGCAGCAGCGTGCATGGTCTTCAACCTCCCCCGACACTCCCATGTCACCCCCCTGCTCATTGACCTCCACTGGCTACCGGTGATTGCCCACATCAAATTCAAAACATTGGTGCTCGCCTTCCAGGCAGTCCGAGGATCTGCCCCTCCATACCTCCAAAAGCTCATCAGACCATACACACCTGCCAGATCTCTGCGTTCCGCCTCCTCAGGACGACTGGTACCCCCCCCCCTCTTCATACTAGCACCCGGTCTCGACGTCTGTCTGTCCTGGCCCCACGGTGGTGGAATGAGTTCCCCGTGGAGGTCAGAACAGCAGAAAGTCTGACCGCTTTCAAGCGCAGATTGAAGACTCACCTCTTCAAGCTGCACCTCTCTCCACCCCTCCCTACCTCCTTGTGACTATTGTTATCAAAATTGTGTAGTTCCCCCCCCCCCCCCTCCCCCCCCCAAAAAATAAATCATACTGACTGCGCCTAGTACTTAGATTCGTGTTTACCTTTTTAGGATTGTTTTAACGCACTTGTTACTAGTTCGGAAATGCACTATGTACGTCACTCTGGATAAGAGCGTCTGCTAAATGTCTATAATGTAATGTAATGACCTCCAAATATTGCTCCTTTGCCAAAGCTAGACGCAACACTACTACCCGACCTCCAAATGTTGCTCCTGTGCCAAAGCCAGACCAGGAGGCGGTCATAGCTGTTCTTAGGTCATGGTACAAAAAATAAGTGGCCTGAAATTCTCAATCCCAATAATGCGAATTGAAAATCTCTATATTGAATATTATCTTTGCTGTTTACATCAGTCAATCACTTGTGTGTGATGCCACTTTGTGCCCAATGTTGACAATGTTTATTCAGAAATAGATTAGTAGAGTGTAGAGTATCACAAGCAGTGGAGAAATATATTGTTTTTCTTTTAAAGTTTTGTTTGAACCTTTGAAAAACCATGAAACATTTACTATTGGGTGTGCCTGCAGAAACGTAGGTGTTTAAATGCTGCCTCAGAGACCTTTGCAGTGTTTCTAGAAAATATTCCACTTGAGACTGTTACAGTCAATTAGACACTGTGTACTGCAATACATATATACAATTCAATTAAATTGTATTTGTATAGCGCTTTTTACAGAGAACTGTCACAAAGACGCTGCACAGAGAAACAGAAGGAAAATTGAGCAAAAACCAGGCCTGAACCCCCAACCAGCAAAACCAAGTAAAAGATGGCGAGAAAAAACTCCCTGAAATAAATCTCAGAAGGAACCTGGCTTGAGAAGGGGAGCCCATCCTTCGCTAGCCGGCCCGGTTTAAACATAAGGTGGAATGGATGGTAATAGAATGTAATGAGGGATCTAACAGCAAAAAATCAAGTGGGTTGAACATGTTACAGTTTGCGATATTAAACTAGCTGGTAAGTAGAAAGTCCAATGAAAGGATGTAAAATGTTCAATTCAAAGGGGCGGGGTGGTGCATCTGGGACTCCGGTTGCATCAAGGCGGGGACATAAACCAGCAGAGGGACAGGGCTGGAGCAGTCTGCAAACTCAGGCCGAGGGGCAGGACTGGAGCGGTCGGCAGATCAGGGCGAGGGGGCTGGGCTGGAGCGGTCGGCAGATCAGGGCGAGGGGGCTGGGCTGGGGTAATCTGCAGCTCAGGGAGAGGGAGGAAAAGAGAATACGGGGCTGAGAGGAGAGGTCTGAATCAGAGGTCTGAATCAATAGTTACACTAAGGTTTTTAACAACCTTGTTGGCGGAGACCGAGAAGCCATCTAAATTTAAAGAAAACTAAGAATTTATCTCAGAGATTTGGGACCTAATACCAATATCTCAGTCTTATCTGAGTTCAATAAGAGGAAATTTTGGGTCATCCAGGCCTTTACATCTTTAGGACAGGTCTGTAGTTTAGACAACTGGTTAACTTCACCTGGCTTAACTGATATATAAAGTAGAGTCATCTGCGTAGCAGTGGTAGTTAACACTATTGTCTGCTTATAATGTTCTCAAGAGTGATTACAACGTTTTTTTGTAAACTGAACCAAACTGGTACGTTCTCAAATAAATCCATCTTCCCTACACTCCCAACACTTGTTCTAATCCTTCCAAATTTTGGAAGGTGGTAAAATCCATTAGTAGCAATTCTTCTGCCTCTGTACCTTCTCAGGTTAAATTTGATGACAGTCTTATAAACGATCAAATTGCGATTTGCTTTTAATAGACATTTTGCCACAGTTGGCCATATTTTTAGGGATGAGGGTCTTGGATCCCCTTCTGCTAATGATAATCATCTTTCTTTAGAGCATGCTTACGTACCTACTCCCAAAGTTGCTTCCCAGTTTTCTTTTAGCTCCGTGTCTCCCAGTGTGGTACTTGATGCTCTTCTAGCCATTGATCCTAAGAAATCCACTGGTGAAGATAAATTGGATCCTTTTTTTCTCCAGCTCTCTGCCCCATTAATTGCTGCGCAAATAACGCATATTTTAATCTGTCTATGTCTTCATGTGTAGTTCCTAGAGCTTGGAAAACTGTGTAAGTTCTCCCATTGCATAAGGGTGGAGAAAAGAATTATCCTAATAATTATAGGCCAATCTCTAAACTGTCTTGTTTGGCTAAAACCTTAGAATCAGTTGTAAACTGTCAACTTAAAGAGTTTCTTTCACGCCACTCCATTTTATCTTTGCACCAATCTGGTTTTAGAGCTAACCATAGCACTATCTCAGCCATCACTTTGGTTACAGATAATATAGTTTCTGCTTTAGATAAAAGACAACACTGTGCTGCCCTGTTTACAGATCTGTCTAAGGCCTTTGATACTGTTGACCACTCTTTGCTGTTAAATAGATTAGGTAGCATTAACCTAGATAGAAATGCATGTAACTGGTTTTGGAATTATCTATCTTGCAGATCTCAATGTGTGAAATTAGGGGGTGTCCAATCTGATTTTTTACCAATTACTAAAGGTGTTCCACAGGGGTCAATTTTAGGTCCGGTACTTTTTACTATTTATATTAATGATATTGTGTCCCCAGCAAGTGGTTCTCAATTTCATCTTTATGCTGATGATACCATTCTGTATTGTATTGCTGACTCTGTGGAATTAGCTATTGAAAAATTGCAACATTCTTTCAATACTATTCAAGATGCTCTTGCTTCTCTTAAATTAGTTCTTAACGAGAACAAAACAAAATTTATGTTGGTCTCTAGGGCTAGAGATTTTTACCACAATAGTCTGCATATAACTGCTGCAAATGGTTCTATTATTGAGAGAGTTTCAGTCTATAAATATCTTGGCATCTGGCTTGATGAAAAATTTACGTTTAAATGCCATATTGATAAACTTATAAGCAAGCTACGACAGAAAATTGGCTTCTTATACAGGAATAGAACCAGTTTTCCTATGGTATGCAGGAAGAGGATTATTGAAGCAGTATTTTTATCAGTTCTGGACTATGGAGATGTAGTCTATAGAAATACCTCTGTTTCTACTCTTAGATCTTTAAATTCTGTATACCATTCAGCTCTTAGATTCATTACAGGTGATAGCTATAATATACATCATTGCTCCCTGTATGAAAAGGTTGGTTGGCCCTCTCTTTTAATGAGGCGTGATAGACATTGGTTTTTATTTATTTTTAAAGCTCTCATCGGTATGCAACCACCTTATATTACTTCTCTTCTAAAAAGGAACACTGGTTAATTTCATACCCGTTCCAGTGAGGTGCTCATGCTCAATGTTCCCCGGGCTTGTTCTAACCTAGGTATGACAGCCTTCACTGTTAGTGCTCCCCACTCATGGAATGCCCTGCAAAGCACTTTAAAAATGGACAGTCTTCCGTCTGTTGGACATTTTAAAACTATTATTGCTGAATTTTGCACCTCACAATGTAATTGTTTTTAGCTGAATTTCCTGTTCTTGTTCTTATCTTTTTATTTTTTAAAATCTTTTATTTATTTTATCATTTTATGTTGTGCCTTTATGTTGTCATTTTTATCTTGTGTTATTTTATCTCTACTCGACATCACTATAAATGAGGGCAACCTCAGTGTCCTTCGAGTTTGATATTGATTGATTGGTTGGTCACTGTTCTCGCGCGAAGTGATACTAAAAGTTAATTGCGGCTCTCTTACCAGATGTTCATAATCATAAACCAGATGTTCATAAACCGACAGAGGCTGAAAGACGTAATTATAGTAGGCTAATTTGAGCGAAAATATCGACTTTGTGCACTCGTTAATCATATGTGCATGTTCGGTTCCAACAACAACACTTGTAAAACTGTTGTTAACCTTATTCGAGTGGATTTAGGCAGTTATTTAAACAAAAGTTAGCGAGGGGCGGGGGCGGATGGAGGATTACATCCAATGGCAAGATGCTAATTGTTGGTATTGTTCCAATTCAGGTTTAGCTAATTTTACCTACAACGGTGGAACATGGACAGAATCACTACAACCTTCCATAATATTTTCGGGGTAAGTAAAACAAAATATATATTTTTAAAATTGGGTCAACTATCACTTTAATACCATTGGCATAATTTTCAAAGTGTAGTCTACAAAACATTTTCCCAAATTACTTTTCTTTGACCTTTAAAATTTGTGATCAAGAGGCACCCTCTAGTGGTAAAATTATGGTATTGTGGAAAAACGTTCTAAAATGAATTCACTATACCAGTGCAGAAATTTTGTCCTTGAAATGAATTAACAGTTGCCTTGAATGCAACATTATATGAATACAAAATACACACAAACACAAAATGTAATATTAACATTCGAAGCAACATTCTCCACTACTGTGAAACACACAAACCAAATTTAAGTTAAGCCTGCATGACGCAGGTGGACAAAACTGCTTGCTGACATAATCATATGCACAATAGAGTTCCAATACAGTTTTTGTTGCAATGTTCTGTAATATTACTATACTTAGAATTTCCAATGCATTGTGATGTTACTAGGCTGCATGTGAAACATACTAAGCCTTTTCAACAGAATCTGTTTTTGTTTTTTAACAAACTGAAACTTTACTCTCTGCATAGTGGAATATCCAGTATACTTAATTTCTGATGATAAAATGTATAATTATATCTTTAAAAGCGATGCATTTGCTTGGTTGCTTTGGTCAAAATTGATGTCAATATATTTCATATTTTCCCATAATTGAGAGAAGCAGGAAATTCAGTTAAGGCTCTGACTGCCAATGGCCTTGAACAATTGGTTTGTTTGTCTGCCTCAGTATTGCCATGCTTTGATCCCAAGCAACATGTCTGATGTAGACGTGAGGTACACAGTAAAATGTCCCACGATGAGGCAACTCATGGAGTAGATTTTGCTCCGATAGAGTGCAGCAATACCTTAGGACCCGTATAAACTCTTAGTTGAATTAACACTCAACACCGTACTGAGTATGTGGGCATAGGTGTCATGCTGTCCTAGGAGCTGTGTGCACTTAAAGAGAGTTGATGGAGCAGCGGTTTGTTTGGTCTGGCTGTCTGCATGCAGCATCTCATGCTATTGGGGAAGGAATTATTGGACACATCTCTCTGCAGCGTCTGACTAACCTGCAAATCCAGGGGCCACATGTATTAAACAGTGTTGAACAGAAAAATGCCCTCAGAAAGCCGTGTAAGCGAGTTTCCACGCAGAAATTCAGATGTGTAATATAACACGTGCCGTGAGAATCCGCGTACCTCTGCACACGATGGACACCATACGTACGCAATGTTTGGAGTCCGCGTGATATGGCGACATCGTGACAGAAAGGCAGAGGTAGAACATGCAGAACTTTTTTAAAGCAGATTTCTGACTTTAACCCTGAGCGTTCTTTTACGCATTCTTTTACTCAGAGTTTTATACATGTGGCCCCAGGTGTGGAGGGTGAACTGACTGCTGTAAAGAAAAAAAACCCTGAAACAGTGGGGTGCTGAGTTATACCCTTAAAACATGAGTGCTTGAAAGAGAGCAGGTGGCTGCCCTGGGAAATGAACGGACAGACAAGGCCTGCTGACCACATGACTGAGCTAGCAAAAGGCCCCGAGGAAGCCCAAAGAGCTGACAGACATCAAACAGCTGATGCCATGGAAACGGGAGGTAGGAGATGATAAATCTAAGAGATGACTGCCCGTCCCACCCTGAGACTTGCAGCGGTTTAGAGCTGCCTCCAAGTACAAGGCAAGCATCTAGGATGAGTACTTCCTCCGTACTAAAATCTTGATCCTTGACTTGCAAAATGGCTCTTCCCAATTCAGTGGTGCCAGTAATGAAATGTTACACAATTGTCACAGGTGACACTGGGAAACGCTAAACCCAAAGCGGAGGGTAAGGGCATGTTTCACTGGCCTGGCTAGCAAAGAGGTGACATGCAGAGTGTAGATTGATACCGGATCCCTTTCAGGTAAAGGCAAGGTAAAACCCTAAGTATTTTAAAACGGGTGGCTCGTAATGCTGCATATCATTGTACTGATTAACAAAGAAAGAAGAAAGGGCTACTTTGATCTCAAGTAAAATCATAACCACCTAAGAATATTCATGATATTTCAGCCAATCAGTTATACTGTCTGTGCGTCTCTGTGACACAATGTGCCATGAAGTAGTTTACAAAATGATAACATACAGCTAAATACTAAGGTAAGTTTGTATTACTTTCTGTGGAGTATCACACTTGGATTGCTATACAGCACTGCTTTTCAAGTGATGTTTAAAATATTATTTTATGCTACTGTAATTTGTATAAAGTTTGATATATACCATTATAACCACTCGGTGCATGCTAGCTAGATGTCCAAGTACAGTAGCATAGTCTGACTATGCTATTCATGTTAGCTGCACAAATATTTTATCTGCTGATGGAATGACTAGCTGTCACTGAACCTTGAACAGAAGATCCGCTTTATTGCCTATTGTTTCACTACAAATTTCAAATACATTGTCTGCAATTAGCCGTAAAGACCGTTGATTAGATGAGACAGAAACTGTTCCACTTTGAACCTGTTTAATGTGCGATCACTTACAGTCTCGTGGTGTTGAACACGCTGCTCTTGATGCTGTTAATTGGTGCAGATTTATTTTCATAACCGATGTTGGAATGCAGGTGTTCTTTGAATGATGGGTCTGTTTATTGCCCTCTGAGAATACACCCCGGAGTGGTTTGAAGTTTGAACCATTTAATGCCGAATGCTCCATAATAACATCTTATGTCAAAGGGAGGCATCCCAACCAGTACTGTGATATAACCACAGAGCGATGCAGTATTGGTTGTAATGCATTGTTGGTTGCTATATTAACACTGTATGTTTGTTTCCTGTTGCGCCCTGCTCTAATGCATCTTTATAAAAGCCAATAAGCCACTTTAATTGAGAAAGCATCCCATTTAAAGATTTAGTATTATTTATGTGGTGAATTTATGCAATATTCAATTCTGTAACTCATGAAACCATATACCCTCACATGTCTTAGATGTCTGCAAACAATTTAAGTCACTGAAATTCCTTTGAATGAAGTCAACCAGTCACATGAGGACAGGGACCTTACCCTGGGTGAAACCGGGTCTGACTTTGGTACACAATACTAGTTCTGAAACAGGGAAATTAAATTAAACGACCTCCGTGCGATGCCCCTGACACACCCGTGATTGCTTCGTGGAAGCATAAATGAAACGTATTCATTGAAAAAACCTTACATGTCAGCGCGGATATATATAACCCACATCATAATTCATTTTAGTCGGTTGTTTACCGGAAGGCAATCAGGTCAGGAAAATAAACTCGCTAGTGTAGCTCGTGTGATAAATGAATGTAAGCCATGCCAGAGTGTATACACTGACCTCCCATATATTCTTGCAGGGATGCTGTATTTCCATAATAACAATGTAGTAAGTAATACAGGGTATGTGTGCTAACCTCATTCCACTTAAGCTAAATGATAACAAACAAACAGTTTATATAAATCATTTAAACATTTTTAATCAGTCTCATAGCTCGGGCTTGATGTGTTTTGGGCCTATTATGGACTGAATCCGTAATTAATTTTGCGATTGTGATATAAAGAAAACTTTACTCAGTACTTCAGTATCAAATCCAGTGTGACAAATCCAGTATTTACAAAAAGATTTTGCTTAAATTAAACTATCTGGTCTCCCTTACAGCATAGCTTAATAGAGTCAATGAAACCACTTTCTGTTTGGCTATGGTACTATACATGTGAACATCGATTTAAAACCAAATTACAAAAGGATTGCAATTATATTTATACATTGCTAAATTAATTCGCTTGCAAGAGACAGAATATTGCATGTTAAGTTGTAATGGCAAACATTATTATAGGCTTTTAGGAATGATTTAAAAAAAATAATATTTATTTTTAATGTTGCCTAGGAAACAAAACCAAATTAATCAATCTGACCAGTATCATAGTCATTAGTTAATGAACCACTGAGGTTTTCCCGCTAGCACTATGCCTCTATGGTATTTTGACATTTTGAATTTAGATTTTACTCATTTCACTTAATAGCCAAGAGCTGCTGTCCCTGCCACAATTTGACCTTTATTTTGTTTCTTTTTACACTGCCTACATCGTGTATGTTGCTATATACCGTGCCCACCAGAATTATTGGCAACCTCAATTAATATGAGCAAAAAGTGCAGGATTAAATTCAGTTTGTTTATCAAATGTATTCTATGCTCATAAAAATGAGAAAATTACATTTTTTAAAATTGTGATACCATTGATCAAAGGAAAAAAATATTTAATGCAAAATTTTTTATTTTGAAGATGTCAGTTATTGGCATCCATGTTTTTATTACTTTGTGCACCCTCCCTTTGCCAGAATCTCTCCACATATTTGAGTCCTTGGTCCATACTTGTGGACTCTTCTCTTCAGTTCACCCCACAGGTTTTTCACGGGGTTCAGGTCAGGAGACTGGGGTGACCACATGATTCTATGGTCAGTTAACCATTTTTGTGTAGACTTTTTGAGGAATTTTTGGATCATTGTCCTCCTGGAAGATCCAACCAAAACCTACTTTTAGTCACCTGGCAGAAGCAGCTATATTTTGATCTAGAATCTCCTGGTATCTGATGGAGTCCATAATGCCATGTATCCTAACAAGGTTCCCAAGCTTCTGAAAAAAAAACAGCCCCACAACATCACAGATCCACTACCACACTTAACAGTGGGGATAAGGCTATTTTCTGCATAAATATGGCTCTTATTACACCAAACCCACCTTTGGTATTTATTGTCAAAAAGCAATTTCATCTCGTCTGACCACAGCACCCAGTTTCAGTCTAAATTACGGGAACATTTAGCAAACTCCAGGCCAGGCACTTACGTTTGTGGTATGATGACAGCAGAGGCTTTCTTCTGGCAAGCCTGTTAAACGGCTTGTTTGCATAGAGGTGGCGTCTAATTGTACTTTTGAAGACTTGGTGACCCCAGGATGCAAACAACTCAAAATTGCAATCCTTGGGGAAATCTTTGCCTCTTGAACCATCCTCCTCACTGTCCATGGGGGCAAACTACACTTCCTCTTCCAGACAGGTTAATCACAGCTCCAATTGCTTTAAACTACTTAATTATTGCCTTAATGGTGGAAATGGGCAGTTTCAGGCATGAAGCTATTTTTCAGCCATTGCCCAAGGACAATATGTGAAGGACAATAACCTTTTGTCTCATTTAATTTGTGTGTTCTCTGATCTTCTCTATGTTAATAAGGGGGTTTGGCCTGTTTGTCACCTCATATTTATACCCCTGTGAGACAGGAAGTTGAGGATGATCACATGATGGTTCCTCAAGAATCAGGCTTAAAAACATATTATTTTTAAGAGGAATATACTTTAATTAGGTTTTGTTTAACTATGTCAAGCATAAAATGTTTTTTGAAAAAATATATATTTTTCTATTAATTTTTTTTCTTCTTTCTGATAAACAACAAATTAATTTTCCATAACCTTTTTTTCCTCATAATTTCCAGGGTTGCCAATAATTCTGGTGGGCACTGTAAATAGGTAAAGATTTGTGAGATTGCCTGCCATCTTAAAATGGAGGAAAGCACTGAGAGGCGTGTGCTCGCTGCTTGACTGACAAATGATGCCAATTTGATGCAGATATGTCATGCAGCACGGGAACTAATCACGCATACATTTTCTCTCATGATGAGCCATCAGTGATATGTCAGAAAACCAGTGCTACCAAGGAAAGCTAGGAGCTAGGTGAGAAGATTATGAAATACTTTTTTTTTTTTTTTTGCTGTAGCATTTCACAGGGTAAACATGCTAATTTCAGCTTGCCTTGTGGCAAACTTGCTTCTTTGGTTGTTCAATATTCTTGAGGCCAGGTAAATTTTCTGTGGAAATGTATTAAGAAATAGCTGACCTACATCTGTGTGTATCAAAATAAGCATATGCACGTGCAAGTCGTAACATCCTACATAATACCTAGGTGAGTAACCTTTTTATACTTAAAAATATATTAAGGTGTGATTGAGGACATTAACCTCTTTTTCACCGTACAACAGTATTGTGTATTTTCCGGAAGTAAAATGAGTTTGTTGAAACACTACTAAAAGGGCTATAATTGCTTAATTTGGAAAATGTCTGTTTAGATGACCAATTAAAGGATAAAAAAGGATAATTGCACATTTTAGAGTATGGCCTTTGTCAGAGATTCATAATGACACCCTGAAGAAAGCCACACACTGGAAAGTGTTGGTTTAATCGCACGATTACTCTTCCATTCAGCTCCAAGTGTAGCAGGAAATATTTTTATCCCCATTGCTGCTGCTGATTCCAGGTGACTTTGTAGTTTACCAAGGTGGTGCCACAGCTCTCCAGCTTTATTATTGGCTCTTTACACATTTGAAGAGACTGGATGTATTTCCTGTGTGGCAGGAAAGATCTGAGTACTCAGGTGCTACAGGGTGAGGCTTATATTGAGCTTATTAAAGCTTTAATGTTGTGTAGATTGTTGTGCAATTTTATTTTATTGAATAAATTGAAAAATAGTTGAGGCTCAGCTGTCTAAGGTGTTCACAGAAGGACTATAGTGGTGAAACACTAGTTTTAACATAACACTTAAAGTTCACGCAAAATCAGTATCAATATCATTGCCATTCAATATTTTATATACAGTGAGCACCATAACTCATTGGACAGTGACACAGTTTGGTTATTTTGGTTCTGTACTCTAGCGCTTTGAGTTTGAAAGGATACAATGACAATGAGGTTGACGTGCAGACTGTCAGCTTTAATTTGAAGGTATTTTCATCCATATTGGATGAACTGTTTAGAAATTATAGAACCTTTTATACATAGTCCCCCACATTTTCGGGCATCAAAAAATATTGGACAATTTAACATAATGTAGAATAAATGTAGAATTTTAAATATTTGGTCGCATATTCTTTGCATGCCATGACTTCCTGATGTCTGTGACCCAACAATATCAAAATACTATCTTATTTTCTGGTACTCTTACAAGCGATACTATAACCTCTCTGCATTTGAATGGATCTCTATGGGAATTGGGGGGTGGGACTAGATTTAGCTGTAAATTATGCTGGAACAGTATGGAATACATGGTTGGCGAAATGACTGTGTCATCAAGTGTCTGAGGTATCAAACGAGCCTCAAACCATCACTCTGCTGCCAGATATGCAGTAGATATGGATGGATCACTTTAAGGGTAATTTCTCCTGATAAATATTCCTATTGAACTCTGGAAAAATAAGTCAGGAGAAGAAACCATTCAAGTTATCCATCCATGTCTACTGCATATCAGGCAGAAAAGTGATGGTTTAAGGCTTGTTTGATATGTCAAACCCTTGATGACTTAGAGCCATTTAGCCAACCATGTGTTCCATACTGTTCCAGTGTAATTTACAGCTAAATCCAGTCCCACCCCCAATTCCCATATTGATCCATTAAAATACAGAGGTTATGGTATCGCTTGTAGGAGTACAAGAAAATAAGATATCAAGAGTCTTTTGATATTGTTGGGTCTAGACTTCAACCCCATTGTCATTGTATCCTTTCAAACTCAAAGTGCTAGAGTACAGAACCAAAATCACAAATCACTGTCCAATTAATTATGGTGCTCACTATGTTTTAGCCATTTTGAGCAACCTACCAGTAGACCTACATAAAATGCCATTCTTTATGGCCATCGGTGGTAGGAACTGGTGGTAGTAGCTTCAGGAAGACACCAAATTCACCAGAAGCTTTTCTTTGGATGTGAAGCACATCCCTCTGAAAGGGGAAAAAATTATATTGCACTGATTTTGGATGAACTGACAACTCTGAAACACTAATGTTCCTGGCTTAAGACTAAATGGGCTTGTCCGAATGGCCTACTCGTTCCACTGTACGAAGGGGCATTATGACTTTCTCAACGGAGCCCCTCATTTGCAAGGACTTGCCTGCTAATAAAATTAAGCGGTTGTAAATAAAGTGCGTCAAAGCATCTCAAAGGAGGACAAACATCCTCTGTTGATTTCTAATTGGATATGTGCTGAATGCCGACACGAACGTCAACGCGAACGTGTCTCTGTGCGCACGTATGCACATCAGTTACGAGTCACGACTCCTGCCGTCTTTTTGGAAAAAATGTGTTTCGCATACGCGCGATGGCGGAGCGAGACACCTAGAAGCCGGCGCCGTTCAGGCCCTCTCTGCGAGACGGCGAAGCCGCGTTTCCACATCGTCTCCGCTCACAGCTCAACACTTCATGTGACACTAATTGTTTCTGCTACTTGTGCCAAGTACTTCCTGTTCTCCCGCGCACTCTACAGACAGGCCCGGGTCCCTCGCCTGCTTTTTGTGTCTGTTAAAGAACGAATAGACGTCGTTCTGTATGCGCAAAGCGCTCCTCTTGCTCCTCTCCTCCCTACCCTGCCCCGCTTGTTTTCATGTAGCTGGTTGGCTGTCACCAGCCTGCAGTATTGCCTGCTTGAAAACACTCCCGGAGGTTTTGGCTGAAATTGAACAAAAGCAATGCAGCACATAAAATCAAATGCTCAGGGGGTTTTGGGTTTGATTTCTATTGAAAGTTATAGTTAAATGTTCCCAAACTGGCCCTCAACACCTGACCTAATAACTGCACCACAACACCCCCCCCCTCTTCCCTCATAGCTCCGACCGATGATTGGCTAGACAATATCTTCCATGACCGCCATGCATGTCTTTCTGCTCTCTGCTATAAGAGAACTGAGTGCTGAATTGACCTTCCAGGTTAAATAAAGTCAAATAGGTATTTGAAACAGATGCATTTCCAGTACCAATTATCTTCAGGGGAGTCCTTAATTGTTTCATTACAATCTTTGCAAATATATTTCTCAATGTCCCAAAAAGCCTGCTATGAATTGAATTGAGTCAGACGAGTATAAACTCACAGAACAGAAAAAAGCAAGCAGATGTTGCTGACTATTGTTATAACTTGACAAGGAACTTGAGCAACTGAACTAAACTCTACTCTACAAAGTCCCGCGACATTAGCAAGTATAAAGACTGAACTGTTTCATCGAAAACCCGTGAAAACAAAGCGGTTACAAGTGTACCCACTAGAACACCGATGTCAGTTTAGCAGCTTGGCTTCCAGAGCTGTGTACAAGGTGCGTACAGCATGTGTTACATGCTCTCATACAGTGAGTGGCAGTGTTGCTAAGGAGATGACTCTGATGCAGTTCTTTTCATACTCGCCAAGTCTAGTTATCACGGGGTGAAGCAGATTGCATTTAATTCATAATATACACACCAGACAATCCTTTACACCAGCAATACATGAAGCCGGCTTATTGTTTTTTTAAAGAAACAATAGTTATAATATCTCCATATGGTACCATCCTTAAAAAAACGACACTTCTCACAAATTAATGGTAAATAATGTGTTCATGCTATATATGATGCACGCATGGCTATATGGGGGAAATCTGTGTTGTTGACTTGACTGGGCTTCATTCTATTTAGCCAGGCAAAGTGTGATGATATGTCAAAGGGTGATTGAATACAGCAGGGCATTCTCCCCCCAATACACACACAAGATGATGAACAACAACGCTGAGCAGCTTACTCAACAGATCTATACACACTTGTGCATTTGTGCCTTAATCAAAACGCGTGGACGTGTGTAACATCAGCACTTTTATTTTTACCCATGTTCTTTAGTACAATCTGTCAGACCTGACTTTATAAAGTGGAACACCAGTTCAAGCAGTCAGGGCCTGGACAGATGTATTCAGAGCCATTCCAATTATCCCAGAATGACACTGGGTTTGGGGGTTGGTGCTAAGATTGATTTTACAATACGATTTGTGTTATGCATTGTGAAGGGCCGTGATTTCTCAGTGAAGTGACGGGCCATATCTTATCATTTTTTGACTCGTTTGTGATGAGCTACGGCAACATAAACTACTACAACATAAATGTTTAGTCAAACGGCTCTCCGCTGTTGCGACATTTTAAGATTTGTGCATGTCATCAGAAACAGATTTGAAAACGACCCGTCTTTAAAAAAATAAAAAATAAAACAAATTTTTCAAAGCCATTTAGCACAAAGTACAGTTTTGCTACAATAGGTCAGGGTTTGGATACAGCATTAATCTGCATTAAACTGAAATGCCTTTCAAAATGGAAAGTTTCAATTAAGTAAGCCATGGGTTGTTTGTACTTTCGTTTCTTGAATGTCAGACAGAATGAGGTTTTTTGGACGAGCTCACTTTGGCGCCTTCGTCTCTCGCCCCGTTGTCACGGCGGTGAGATTCTGCGGGAGCGCAAAATTTGGAATGATTGACAGGCTTTTGTTTGTCTTTCAAATCACTCCAGCATTTCTTTCCCCGAGCATTGTGTGTAAACACATACAGATTTTGAGTTTTTATGGAGTTGCGCAAGTCACGACAGACCTCAAAGATGAAACGACTTGCTTAAGGGTAATCATGCTGGGGTGAAGCCTCTCATATGAAAGGCACTGACACCTTTCGCGAGGTGCAAAAGACATGTCATTTCCTCAAAAACAATTAGTGACTAAAAGTAGGACTTTTTTAATCCCCTGACTGGCACTGCCAGTCTGCTCTGTGGGTCCCTCACACCAATTGTTTGTGACATCCGAGATACCGCATCAGTCAATGCTATGTTTACATAGTGTCTGGAAATTCACAATATCCTGTCTATACTCAGACAGTGCAGGAATATTAAATGGTGCCTTCTTAAAAGAAAATAAAAAAAAACGGCTTTTGCCGAAGAACTGGCTTGCTTCTGTGTTGCGTTAAAATGAAGGCTGTTCTACATATGAACAAGATGCATTTTTTGTTGTAGTATTGAATTAGTTGTTACTTGTTAGTAGGCTACTTTGTAGTTGGCTACTACATGCTGGAGAAATGTGCTCAGTTTGTGCCACCTTGACCATGTATACAAGCCCTCACAGCAAATAGACAAGACCGGCCATCGCATTGAAGGTGCAACGTACGCTGGTTTCCGAGACCAAGTTGGTCGGAACTCATAAACGGCGAACGAAACAAAGTCTGTCCCCGCGTATGCGATTCGATGCTTTGCTTATGAACTTGCCTTCAGACCGTAAAGGGAATCAAGATGATGTTCGGTGACAGAGGTGTAATTAATATATGATGCATGCAGCAGATATCGCCTTCAGTTGTTTATTTGCTTGACAGATGTGACTTGCATTGCCTACTTTCTATCCAGCTGGGTCTTTACTGAAGGTAATTCAGGTTACATCCTTGCTGATGGGAATAACAGCAGTGCTGCCCCCAATAGCAATCAAACCAGGAATTGCAGCACTAAAATACAGAAATTATACAATACGTACATCAACGATGTGTAGCAGGATTTATATTAAAGAAAATAACTGGTTTAAATGTGCATTTCTGTAACATGGTACATATGGTTTGTGCCATTTATTAGTGTAAGGAAATGCAATTTGATATTTCACCCTTCTTGGGCTAATGATATGGCTGTTAATCCCACCGTGTGCTTGTAAACGGTACCGCACCTTCCTCGTGCAAAGACACTTCATTTCCCCTCTCCATCTTGCCGACGATGTCCCGCAATTACCATAATTTAAGTCCTGACGATGATGTTCTCACTTGGATCAATTTGCTATGGCAATTTGACCCACTTAATTGAGTCGATTATCAGCCCTGTGTGAGTTGACCCCCTCAGAGCGGGAGTGAAGTGTGTGTCGTGGAGCAGGGAGAAATGGCCGACGGAATACTGTGGTCATGTGGCTACTGCAGGGGAGGACGGATTATCAGAGCTCGATGTGTAATGCCCTCGGACACACACCATATCTAATGTTAATTCAATCACGCAAAGATGCCTCGCTTTCATCCGCCGCCACAGACACAGGAGCAGAAGGTCAAGAGCAGCTCATATTAGCGCGATGATTTCAGAAAGTAGCAGTGTGTACAAGTGACTTTATATGCATTTTAAAGGGAGGGGGGGATTGAACAGGCGGCCAAACGGATATAAAAAGCAAACTACAACAGCCTTGGTGAAACCGATCCTCATATGAATGGACACAGTGACCTGAAAGACCAAGGGCTTATTTGTTAGCCGTGTGGTTGTGTAATTCTATGAGCTGCTATCTACAGGTATCTTCAGTCATGTTTAATATGTTTGCATGAAATAATACTTTTAATACTTTTTTCTTTAAAGGCTTTAAAGATTTTCAAGTACATGAAGGAAACAAAAATTGTTTTGTAATGACTGTTTTTTAAATCATTTTTTTTTTTACATTTAACGGAGAGAAAGTGGAACACCATATTCGCACACTAATTATAGTAATGAGAAACGAATGTCTGTATATTGTGGTTTTTTTGCACTTTGGAAGAAAGTCTCCAGACAAAATAATGCAAAACTTAGTTGTACTTTACAGCTTTTCAAATGTTACAAACTGGAATGGTAATCCCAACTGATTTCCAAAAAAAAATAAAAAATCCCTGGAAAAGTAACTGTTAATAATGGTGACATAGCCTTTCAAACGCATGTCTTTTGCAGCCGGTGAGAAGCCAGTAGACGGCAGAATTGGTTGCAGCGGTAGCTTGGCTCAGGAAGTTGGTTCTGCGGAGATGACGGCTGGGTCTACGTTAGGACTGCACTGTGGTGTGTGGGTGACTCCTGCTGAAGAGCTGCCACGCAGTTAATGGGAGCCGTTTGATCACCTCAGCCCCTTAGCAGAAAGGAAACTGATGGATTTCACCACCGTGTGCTATCCACTTCATCAGCTGTGAGAAATACAGGAGTGCTGTTTACTCATAATGTCTATTGCAACAGAAAAAAAAACGTTGTCAGAATAAATGTGTTTAACTAACATTGCTCCT
This sequence comes from Ilyophis sp. 1 JC-2022, assembly GCA_022702515.1. Classification (NCBI taxonomy): domain Eukaryota; kingdom Metazoa; phylum Chordata; class Actinopteri; order Anguilliformes; family Synaphobranchidae; genus Ilyophis; species Ilyophis sp. 1 JC-2022. The sequence continues at coordinate 89,091,472 of CM040405.1, forward strand.
TTTTAATGGCCGAATGCTAGTTAAGATTTGTGGACAAAATAAAGGTTTAGGCGCTACAGGGAGAAACTGCATTCATTCCAGTAAATGCATAAATACATCTAATTCCAAACGGCCCAAGCGCTTTAGACCAAAAGCCACTCAAATTATTTTTTCCCTTTTTGCTTTTGTATGTGAATCACAGTTGTAGACACAGGAGAGAGTATTTTTCATACAGAAGAAAATTGTTTATTTATTTATTTTCCTTTCACACATTTTCTGTATGCAACTATGACAAAGTAGCAGAAATCATGGCCTCTTTGAGAATGCAGGAAGTGTTCCATGAAACCCACAATGAATTTTATTGATGGGACTGTTGATTCTTAACTGCACGGTCATTATTTTTTATAAGCCATTGGGAACAAGAAGTCAGTCAGCTGACAGGTGCTAACACTTGGGGGGGGCACATTAGCCCGGCGGGCTCGCGTACGGTTACGAACAATGCACTATGAACGTGTGTTGTGTAGAATTACTTATGGATATAGGTAGATGTTTTTACAAGAACACTGCGAACACCACAATGTCCGTGTCAAATATTAGTTTTGAGGGCTGTGTGCATAACTCGCGCCTTATTCTTTTTTGCAAAGAGGCTTAGCAGCAATGTCTGAACTCGTAATGCATCAACGGTTTGAAAAGCGTCGACAACAATGGTGTACGAGGACTTGGCTTGCACGTGAGGCCCGGTGTGATATCTTCCGGTGTGAAATCATGGAAATTAATATTTGGGTAGAGCATGCAACTGCATGAACAATACAAGGGCACGGGGAAAAGTAAAAATGATGTATAACGTTTTTTCCGTGCGGGGAAACGGCAGGTCTCCACAGTGAGGTAGGCGGCTAACCCAAGCGCTGAACCTGGGCCACGCTGTGTATAACTACTCAAATTTACTGCCTTTATTTGCGCTGATTAATGGCCGACTTATCGGATACGCACCCTCTAGGTTGACGTGGGTCCCGTGAGGCCCTGCAGCCGCGCGGTTAAAGACGAACTCCAGACAGCCGGAGAGAGTAGAGGCGTTCTCCTCCGGGTCCGAGTCCATCCAGCTGCCCAGCGGAGGAGGGGCGGCCCGAGGCACGGGCTACAGTCGGCGCGCAGACATCAGACGAATACACACAGTAATCCAAAAGTAACGCATTAGTCCGTGTGTCAGGGGACCTCTGTTCGCGATAAATACCTCCACTGCTCACGGCTGTTGTCAGTGGCTGGCAAACGCATAAAACTCCTCTGCGAACCCTTCGTTTATCTCATTACTTGAATTTATTTGGAAGTTATGCACTCGGTATTTTTTCTTAATCGCGCTGCTCAGAGGTTTGCAACGGCTATGGATTTCTGAAAGAAAACGGGTTATGAAAGCAATATATTACTGCACTTAAGCACTTAGGCGCCCAGAAAAGTGAAATAAAGCTACAGCTGTTGTGTTTATATGAAAAGAACCGTTCCACACTGGTGTGTTTATTGGTTCTGTTGCATTGGTTATGACACACAGTTCCTGTGCAGATGGACATATTAGCTTGAGGTGGTTTTACCTTGTTAATATTTATTATGTTCAGAATAAAACATCACTCCATACCATTTCAAATGTGCTCTAAGCAAGGCATTTGGAACATACATGGCCTTATGCAGCAGTTGCATTTTGTAAACTGGTAATATGAGCTAGTTTGAATATCAAAAAACAAAGCATTGAGCAAATTATGCTGACATATCTTAAAAGTAATGTGGTAACAAAAAAAATTCTGTTTTTTGTGGGGGTGGGGATGAAATTTGCATGGTTTTAAAATAAAACTAGCTGAAGTAAAGAATATTTGACTTGTGGCGGTAAAATACACTTTAAAATAATGATAATAATGTCTGGCTACAAATATTTATTGCACTCAAACTCTTGACTATACTCCACTCAGGAGCTATTTATCACTTCCAGTTTGTATTAGTGATCCAGAATGCAACGGTATTCCTAATTGGCTGGTGGACTTAATTTCAACAGGCTTTCTAAAAATAATTTAAAATGTCTTTTTTTTTCATTTTTTTTTTTCAAAGTGTGAAATGTGAGCCTGTCATTTTCCTCCGTTCTCCGTCTTCAGCCCCTCAGCTGAGACTTTGGCTTTGGCAACAGTCTTTCAGCGAGACTGACAGATGAGCTGGTGGTACAGCGGCATCAGAAAGTGCAGGCTGACAGCTCAGCTTGACAGCCTTCTTCCACATAAATATACTTCTTGTTCCAGGCATAATATCACATTGACAGGAAAAGAAAAAAGGAATCTCTCAATGAAAGGGTTGATAGCCCTTACTCAGGACAGGTCATTACTTTCTGCTTTAGCTAGGACGCTCATCTATGGTCATCTAGCGTTTTCAATCAGCGTAACAACGGATAGTATTGTACCGTTTTCTTTCTCAGGAGGCACTTTGCAGATGGTCCCTTATAATTTCACAAAGGCTGGACTGAGTTAGATGCATGTTAAAAAGCAAGGGAGAAGAATTTAGGAAAGTAGTAATGTACACACTCCAGTATAAATTGGTCCAATTCCAACCACGTACTTTACAACCTCTGTATAATGTGTTGTCTTTCATTTTTAGCTGAAATTATTCTTAACTGGGGTTGCTGGGCTGAATAGCTGAAGAAACAGAATAACTATTTTTCAAAACTAGTTATTGAGGAAATTGCTTTTGAATATGTGTCTTTCAGTTCACGACTGGGTTTGTGTTCACATGTGATTGCAACATAAGAAAAGCATTTCATTCATTTTTTTTCCAAAACAGTGTTTGCGCAGTACCTAAGTGAACAAGTGGTTCATCTTGGTTGATTGCTTTGGACAAGCTCTGCGTATCTGTTTTTGCTCAATTATGTGACATCATTGTGCACAAGGTGACCTCTGACACGAATAGAAGGTTCTGACACACTCTTCAGACTTTTTCATGATGTCATATTTCTCCCCCCCCCCCCCTCTTGAGTTATCACTTTGACTTTTCTTAGAAATTATGGGGCTTCACCCGATTCAACCTGCTACTTCATCACACTCAGTGCCGATTCAAGATGGTTCTTATGAATTCTATAAAGCAAAAAAAAATATTGCAACTTGCTCTTACATAAACCTAGTAATAATGAATGCTTCTTCTGCAAAACTGGCAAAATATTTTTTCCAATTATTACAAGTTCACACTTCTGTCTACATCTCCACCTCTCTTCAATGGGTGTCACCTTATGTTCACAGGATGTGGGGTGGATGGAATGTTTTTGGGTGTGCAACACTGAAGCCTGGAACAGCCCACTGACTCCAAGTATCAATCTCAACGCTGTACAGTATGCCTTTCTGTAAATGCATGCATTACGCACTGTCCATGAATTACTTTATGCCAAACCCTTTTTTGGGGCATACGCAGTGAGACCGAAATATCCCTCACTGCAGACAGCGACAGACTTAGGGGTCCATGAATCCTCATTAGGGCCTAATTGTCACCTCTCTCTGTGGCAGCGGACACCCCCCTGCACGGGCGCAGAATGGCACGGCGGGCCCCAAATGGAGCTTTTCACCTGGACAGTGTGCCGCAGCACCTGTCTCTAGCTCTGTGGCCAGCTATTATCGTTTTTACACCGCTAGAAGCCATGCAATTAACCGCTCTCAAAAATCCAGGTCTGGAGCCACGTGCAGCAGCAAATTCAGCTGCCCTGCTTTAGGAGGCCCTTTCCAAACGGGCTCAAGCAATCAGCCCTGAGTCACTGAGGCCTGCTCTTACAGCCATAATAGCCTTAGTTATTGGAAACCAGGCTTGTCCTGCATTTTTACTCAGGACTCTATGCATGTTAGGATGTAGCTTGCACAGTGGTAGGCCACAGCCTGCCTCTGTAGCCTCTGCTTTGCATTTAGCCTAATTTGTATCCTTTATTTAGCATATATGTATGTTTGTACATGTATGATATCCAATTTATGGCTGATGAAAATACACCACATACAAATATAGGACTCAGTGCACGCATGTCTAACTGCATGGATAAGTAAAATAGAGGGGCATGGCCTATTATAGGGATGTCTGGAAATTAAAAGGATGTTCTAACCACTGTATTAGTGGCACTACGTTATTATGGGTGAATCTGTAACCGAATAATTGAGTTATTTTTATTCTAACTGAGCTGCCGTGCTTCATAGAGTTGCATCATCTGAGGTGAGAAAAGAAAATGATACCCCAGGAGGTCTGGATAACTGGGAGTATCTAACAAAAATAGAATTATGGGAGCCGTTGCTCATTCGTGGCTCTTGACTTTACCGTCTGCCAACATTTCAGCAGTGAACGCACCTAAACTATTGGCATGTAATAAAGTACCTTTGGCTTGACAAGAATGGAACATGAACAGTGCTGAGAACCTAAGCAAGATGATACAACAGGCCAGTGTAAACATGATTAAAATGTGAGGCTTTCCCCATTCACTGTGAGCTTGTGTGTGATTGGCCCAGAGCTGTCAGATGGTGTATCTAAACCAACTGGAGTAACAGCTTTCCTACATCATCAGAGCCTCTAAGTTTCACAACCTGCCTTGTCAATCACTCAAAAAGTGTTGTGCTCCCAAATTGTATGTAGCTTTGCTGACCAATTAGGCACTAGTTGGTAGTGACACCTTTTTCACGCTTGCGATTGGTTATTGCATTTTTGCATTGTTCCTGCCAACATTCGCCACCTCTGTGGCACGTTAATATTACATTGTGTTGGTCATCGTTGTTGTTGTGACCATGACAATCAGACCCCTGATCTCCTCAGAGATAATATTCAAATCTCTAGCGAGTAACCAATAATGACAATAAAAATTCAGCGACGGCTGAAGTTCGAAAGACCCTGACAAGGAGCTTTAATTCTGGAAAATAAAGGATGCTCCAGAAAGTAATTAAAATAACAGTAGAGAACTTTGACTTGAACAAGCAATGTAAGGAAATAATGAAGTGGTTTATTTTGTCGCTTTGAGAAAATATATTATATTGAGATCCTTTTAAAAATAAATAAATAAATAAATAATACTTTTACCCTAATACCCACGTATTTACACAACTATGTAAAGGTTGAATCATCTGCAGCTTAATGTGTAATCTTTCAAATGAGCTTTTAAGTATGTTTGCCGAGACTGTAATTACCTCCCAGATTAGATTCACAGCTGTGTGGGAAATGCTTTTTACAGCCTGCCATTGCCTGTAACATGAGCTCTTTCAGCTTTATTTGTCAATTATTAAATCATAATTTGATATGTATTTTGCCATTAGCAACAAGCCTCATATTCAGTTTTGATAGGTCAGTAACTCTTCTCCTCTCTTATACTAACTGGATCAGGAAAGTGTTAATTTAAATCATTGTGAAATGCCTCGTTTCTATTTCTCCATTTAACTAATAAAGAGCATAAATGATTCATGGCAGCCACATACATAATTCATAATTAAATCACAGCTTGATGGAGTGGAATTTATTAATTGTGAAAATGCATGTGCTGCCATAATATACTAATTTATGTCTTTATTTTTTTATTGGCACAATGCTCACTCAGCTGTAATCAGCTGCTTTGTCTAGTTACCAGGTTACAGTAATGTAATGTTACAGAGAATGATCTGTACACCGAGAGAGGGCAGTCTCTTAGTGATGGCCACAGTATGCATTTGCCTTGTAAACTTAGGGTGCTTTTTCACTGAGTGGGGTTGGCACGTTGCCGTTGTGAGTAATTATATTAAACACTCTTAGATGGAATGTATTCCAAGACGGAGATGCAGGATCACGGTCTCGGTGAGCTGGCCCCTCTCTTAGCCTCGTCAAAGGAGGCTTGGCGTCTGTAGCAACTCCTTGTGTGCTATTGGAGTTTTTTGCAACGTGACAAATCTGGGTAACGCTTTACATGAAGTTGCACCTATACCTGTGTAATTAAATGGCGACAAATTCATCACATTCTATTTTTAATAGTTATTCACTCACTTCGCTGTAGCAATCGGTTCATATTAGAATCCTTTTAGTGAACCATTTCTTGCTCTCAAGGTTTTTAGTCTCACTGTGATTCTAGCTGCTTTCTTTTACAAGATCTCCAATATTTTGGAAATATAAATTTAAGCATATTCTTACATTTTAAGAAAATTAATGAGTTTTGCAGAAGTTGAGCCAATATTTAAAAAAATATTTTCAAAAGCAGTAGACGTGTCATCTAGCCTAGTAGTATATATATATAAATTAATAATAATACCCATTTTAAAACCCAAACCATACCAATTACTTTTTTTTTTTTGATATGCAGCAGCATCTTTCTTTTTTTACCTTTTTCTTTCTTTTTTGCTTCGGTATATCTCTGCCCTCATCTCTCGTTTTTTTTGATGGAATATGTATTTGTGGCTACGCAGAGCCGAGCATACGCCAGCGAGATAAACAAAGCTGGCTGTGTTTGTGATGGCCCTTAAGCATTCATGAGAATCTGCTGCTATCTATTGATTCGGTGTCACAAAATTTCTCTGTGACTTACACCTTCCCCTAATTCCCATTACCAGGAGCACTGTACCCTTATCAAGGGAAACAATAAGCCAGTTGTCACTGGAGCCGAAAATATGAGGAAGCCCCCGCCGCGCGGCGGGAACTCATGACTCTCTTGTGGAAAAAGCTTTGGCTCAGTCCTCCTGGTGACCTCTGCGCTCATAAGAGACGGAACCGCGCCGATGTTAAGCTAAATCTGATCAGTTTGCAGATAAATCTGGAAATTGAATCTCGCTCATTTCATGGTGGGGGAGAGCCCAAAATAGAAGTCAGCTCCCACCCATAAACCTGTCACAGAGATATGCCTCTCGCAATGATGGCACCACAAGCCCCCCCCCAACCCCACTTCCCAGTATTCAACCTCTCTGCCGACTGCTCTATCTCTTCCTTTCCGTTATGTCTCTGTGCTCTTTTAGACAAAGGGTAATAAAGCTATAAATTGTGAGCCTTGCTGAAGGTATAGACATTCTGTCTCAGAACTGCTGTTGAAACTGCCATAAACCACCCACAAAGTCGTAGATAAAGATTTACAGTTATTTAACATCCTCCTTGTCCCTTAAATCAGAGTGATAAGAGAATTAAGTGATGGCTATAGGTTCTTTGTCCTTAGTCTATTGATTTTTTTTTTTTTTTAAAGAGGGATCCAGTATGATATATTTATTGAGCAGCGTATTTGCTTCAAGTTTACTGAGCGGAATGGGTGCCTCCTTCGATTCTAACACAGTTAAAACGGAAATACCCTATTTATCAATCCTGCAATTACTCTTTGTTTGCCTTGCCTTTTGGCTGATCTTTTATTCAAAGCCTAATACGAGTAGTGCTAAACAGGCTCTCCAGGTTGAATCAACCCTCTCTGGATGATTGACTGTGTGTCTGCAAGCAAACCCAAAGGTGTTGCCTTCAGCGATCGTGCTCGCTCTGTGAAAGGTATTCACCGGCGGCACGCTCCGGTTTAAAAAAACAAAAAAACAAAACAAACACAAGCTAAACATGTGAAAACATGTAGACCAGTACATTGTCTTGGTTATATAGTTTTTCTTCATTGAAACAGAACTGAAAACGGTAAGCCACACACAGCATAGGCGCAGGAAAAGTCCTGCATAACCCTTCATGCACAGATAAGCCCGTGTGGTTTAATTCTGGTTGAGTCGAGTCCTGATACGGTACACATAAATTCACAAATTCTGCCCTTTTGTTAAACTAATATTGTGCTGCCAAATATTCTGTGAATGAGTAGTGTTGTCGACATAGATATAGAACCATAGATGTGACATGTAATGTAATGGTAATTTGGAATTTTGAAATTGAACAATTTGGCAGCCATCTTACCTGGGTACAGCTATAATGGGAACCTATAGCAAAGTGTCATGTACTTTTCCACTGTGATGTCATAATTGGGTCTCAGAAGCCAGATAGCTGATAATTGGCTCATAGATATAAAACCATAGTTACTGGCCACCATCTTACCTAGGTATAGTCTAAAAAATTGTGCCACTAACTATGGTTCTATATCTATGGTTGTAGATACCTTTTTAGTCACAATGCCAAGCATACAGGATGAAGTATGTTATCCATTCATCATGCTGCCCAGAAAGGAAACATGGTTTTCATCCTGACAACCACGTGGAACAGAATAGAAGATCATAAGTGTTGCGTTCTAGGTTATAAGCCACGTAAGCAGATCGACAACGGCTGCTGTTTTTCAGTACGTCCTACAGCGAAGGTCATCCGGCCTTGGTGTCGTTCGATTCCCCTGGTCAGACGTCAAAGCCGTTGCCATCTCAATCAAAACGACATTGGGACAAAGTTGGATGTGATGAAACAAGTGCAGCTTTGATCAACACACCACATGCACTGGTACACAAGTGTTTCTTGATAATGGTACGATATAAGTAATAATATCCCTTTTTGTTTTTTGGTTATTTTGCTTGGACTTGGAGGTTTAATGATGTCCACTGTAATGACAGAAAATGGCGTGGCAGTCCTCTTGTACCTGTTAATTCTTGTTTCGTCTTGCACTGTTGAGCATGGTTCATACAAACTGGAGCCATAGGCATTGTAAAACAAAACTCATAACACAAAGAAAAACCATCAAGTTTCATCACTTTATCTGTTCCTGACAGCTGGCTCCTTAACGAAGACATGGAGAATGTAATTAAATCACATTTACCTTTGATTCTGAGCCAGGTTTGTAATTAATTAATCCACACAGAGTTAATTAGAATTTGATTTTAAAAAATGACAACTTGTGCTTTGGGGTTGAAATGCAAGTTTCTGATTGCGTCTCCTATACAGTTTGTGGAGTAATGTGCGTGCGTGCGTGCGTGCGTTCGTGCGTGCGTGCGTGACAAAGCGACCATATACTCGGCTTAAATATAGAAATGGAACAAAGGTAAGAGTAAACAAAGCTATAATATGTATTTACTCTAAGTATAGTGTACACACAGCAGTGTGTGTAATTTCTATAATTGCTGGTACGAGACCTATTCTTTCCCCAATTTCAAAACAATTTGCATTTATTCATCTTTAAAATCATTAGTGTGAGGATTTGAGGATTATCCAGCTACAAAAGCCATGTACAGTTGTTTCACTGTGAAAATTAATTTAAAGCATTTTTTTTTACAGTCAATTCTTACAGAAGGTTTTTGCAGGTTTATAAGATGCTCTCTAGAGGGAGGACCATTACAGTTGTCCCACAAATATTGAAGCATTTGAATTGATCAGCTTGTTGTGTCATGAAAGACTTCTAGCTATATATATATATATATGTGTATGTGTATAGTTACCATGATGCAAAAAAACTTTTAAAAGACTTTGTAAATTATTGTCAATAAATAATGAATCACTTATGAAATTAAGGGAACTCCATATTTGACGACAAGCTGACTACACCAGGACATATTGCCACTGAGAGAGGATTTGGTGGGGTTCTGCTCTCAATTTATCTTCCGACATTCAAAACGAATGCGCAGGACCATTGCATCGTTTAAGAGAAATACCTTCTGTTGATTCGTCTGTGACCCCATGAAGCATTTCAAAGCTACAGTTTTTCAGCCATGATCGTTTAATTTAAGAGCGATTTCTCCAGCTTTTGGGGTTCTCATTTTGGAGGAAAAACCAAGTGTCCGCTGTCCCTTCAGTAGTAGATAAGACTAGGTGCGCTCAATGAATCATTCTCTCGGTTTCATCAGCAAGAATTAACTGACATCAAAATGCTTATGGGGATGAACTGGTCAAAACGTTGGATTTGATGGCGTTGAGACATCTTTTTCTTTTATTTATCTTGGTGTTGTTCTCTTTGACTCTGACTCTTGGACTCTGCTTTGTGATGTTGAATCTTAGTTTATGTCATCGGGAAGTGTTGGGACAAATTCTGCATTTTTAATAATTTCCTAATGTGGGACCGTGTACAATAATGTGAGAATGGATTTAGTATTCGACTTGTCATCTTTATTTTTAGATGGACAGCTGTGTAGGAAATGGCACTGTGTTATGCTGCACCTCTAAGTTGAACACTCCTGTCATTATCACAGCTTGGAGTACCAGGGGGTGCCCGTTCATCTGAAAAATTTAGATTGTACAAAGAAATGCATGCTACACTGGAATGTTTAGTGATATTTATGCCAAATTGACTAAATAATTAGCCCGCGAAAGCATGAATTATCTGGCCTTCGACCGAGAGTATTCCCGTCTCACCATGTCCCACTTTTCTCAGTCCTCTTGGGCAAGAGGAAGTCATTTATTTTCGCGTGAACAGACTTGTGATACTGCCTGGGAAAGATGAGGCATAAGCCCTTCACATTGAATGCCTCAATGCCATTTACACTGAGTTCACAACCCCTGGAGCTATGATAAATGTCACATGCTACAATGTCCTGTAAATAAGACACGCCATCAGCAACCAATCGCCTCCTTATTGACTGCCAAAGCAGAGGGGGACGCGCTTCCAGATTGCACATTAAACGCCATGGAAAAAGGACACAAATCCTTATTTCTGTATCTCAAGGACACACACAGTGGTGTGAATCACAACTGGTCAGAGCTGGGCTTCAACGTCAAAGGAATCCTAAATAATGTGAATTTCATTGCAATGAATTATCACTTTAGTATTAGACTTCAAGCCAGGATTACATATGTTTACAGTTGGCAACTTTTTATTTTTATTTTTTAAAGCAAGCAGATTAAGATGCTTCAGGGAAAAATTATGCAAGGTAGCTTTCAAGGTAATGTAGTCAACAAATCAGTCGGACTTTAATATTTCTGTGGATAAAAAACTATGTCTTCAATGTCGGTTTTCTGATATTTATAGCACTGACTTCCAGTGTATAATTATTTATTTAAATGTAAATATTGGACGCTGGGAAGCTCATTTATTGATTGAAAGCAAGTTTATTATGGCCTTGAGAATCCTTATTAGAGAAACACTGCTTGAAGAACAGTCCATAGACTCAGTGCTGCCATCGTATGGGCATTTTGTTAATTCTGAGGCCTGTGCCTGTTATTGCCCTCTTGTGGTCTATCCTAAGATATAAAAAAACAATAAAATAACAGAAGATTTCTGCCATACATGTTAAATTACAGCCATAGGAGAATATTTGGATCTTATTATTCATTCTGAATAATAAAAAAGTGTATCTGTGTGTTTCTGTGTTTGGCCGTACATGTATATAAAAATACGAAATAATGTGTATATGTCTGTATATGTTTGAATATTATTTGTTTGCATATATGTATGTACTGTACCTAACAGCACAATAACACACATTACATTGCGCTAAATGCACTGACATTTATAAAGGAAATAAACCGCTCTGCATATGTCCATGTTGTCAGGTTTACACCGAAAAGGTGGACATTTTCTTTGTTTCTCAGTAGTTAGTGCTGTAGCAAGAAGATGGTAAGTTCAGGGGCTATTATAAATAGTGATATCATGGACTGAAATTAATATCTGTGGCCATTCGATCCTGTACATGAAACACTTGGTGCTGAATTTTTGTATAAGGCAGTTGACACGCTGTACCCGTGGCTCATTCCACATGTCTCTTCCAGAGTCGCATGAGGGGGGTCTGAGTTACTGAGTGCTTGTCCTTGCCTTAATAAACGAGGCACACATATCATCTCGTGTCCTGGTCTGAAGCACAAACCATAAACGCATTTACAAGAGAAAATGTTAAGCCGAGTTTTATTTCAGGTCCGTACACCCCCTATTTGCGAACGTCACTGCTGGACGTAATTATCAATCAGCATTAGAAAGCCTTTACTACTATTTAGTGTTCCCTGCCCCCCCCAGACTGGCTTTCCTTTGAAAGAGTGGGGAGAAAATAAAATGCTCTTTGCTATTAGCCGAGTTATTTGGGGAAGTCCAGTAAATCATGTCAGACGGTGGTCTCATCCTCCGATATGATTAACAGCATTTCCTGTTCCTGGAGGTGGCTGAAGGTTATTACAAGATTAAAGAACAAAACGGCTCTTGTTTTAAATCTGCCAAGGGGGGTGACGTCATTTCCCCCGCTGAAACATTCCTAATAATGTTAATAAATTGTGTTGTGTTGCGTGGACGAGATACTCCAGTCATATTCTCCAGTAATTAACAGCCTTCATGTGATGACAGCTCTTGTGAATTTAATACACTGTGCAAATATATACATGTGTGGAGACATGAGTCAAAAGCACAGCCAACCCCCTTCTCCAATCCCCATGCACAAATCCAGTCACATGGTAAGCACCTTATTTAACGATATAAGAATAACCTTGCTATGAATAAAAAGGCTGGGTGTGCTTAAGATAGAAAATGAGAGCTTGAGAAACTACTGAGGAAAGACTATTCAATTTGCACATTATCTGAAAATTGCTTCAACTTTGAAGCTTAACTAGAGTTCCTTTTTGTTTAAACACCAGTGGAGAGACCATTAATTCTGTGACTGCATGACCTAATTTTTATTGTGTTGCCCATTTTAAGCTTGATTGAATATTAAGGCCGTCTACGACACGTGTTTGCGTACCTCTACTGCAGTTCATGCCCATGCGTCTTACTGTTCCAAAGTTTTTATATATTTGTGATATCGCCAGTTATTTAATTCATACACATTATGAATTTAACTGGCCCCAGTCTGCTGCAGCCTAAAAGAATGCATGCATAGCTATATATCCATTCTCCTAGCAATGACCGCACGTACGAGACACCAGAAGAATTTATAGGCAGCTGGCTGGAGGCTGATTAGGGTACTGCTTGTAAAACGTATTTTGGCATGTACAAAGGTTTTACTGGTGCTCTCTCTGTCAGACAACAGCAATACATCAATACCGGGATGAGGCAGCGAGACATTTTCTTTACTATGTTTAACTCCACAGGGTTTTATTTCAAGGGACATTCATCTTGCAGGCCGACTCCCAGGAATTCCAAACACGGTGCGGCATTTTCTGGTTCGCGGTAGGTGGAGTCACTGGTGGTAATTCATTAGCGTAGCGATCCCACCAGCGCCCTTGTTCAGTGGTTTCCTGTTTTTGGCTACGTGGCAAAAGGGGGCTTAATACATTTTCGCAGCTTTGAGTGGAACAGTCGCTAGTCTCGATTAAATTGACACTGCTAGAATATTATGGATTTTGGTCGAGGTGTGACACTGTCACTGCACCCTTGAACAAGGCTCTTTGCATGGCCTTTCCATGTGTTACATTACACTAATTTAGCACACTCTTATCTCGAGTGACGTCCTGTGTAGGAGAAGCAAAGGTGTATTTACATTAGCTACCAACATTCCCAGAGTAGATGCTACATAACTTTACCCAAACATGTATGTTTTCTTCAGTAAACATAGGCCATAAAATGGCCACTGTTGGTTGAACTCTAAAAGGGTTTATTTGGGCCCAGAGAGGATCAAATGTAGGTCTACTCTATCGCAGTTTATTTAACACTGACAGTTTTGCCATGAAGCGAAGGACACTGGTTCTGTGTAAAACGTTAACTATGCTAATCGCTGAGAATATATGCATCTGCTGGAAACAAAATCATGAATGGAGAGAACCTCAAAGCAAAGAGATGTTCCCCTCAATGAAAAAGGACATCCTTAGCCACATAAGCTAATGCTGTGTTGATTACAAATGCCACTCTTTCATAATGTGCTTATGTGCTATGTTCTTTGCAAAAAAAAAGTTCCTAAATGTAATTAATTATTATATGTAATTATTTTTAGAAAGATGGTTGTGCATCAAACAGTCCAGGGCCATTAAAAATATGCACAGCACTGCACAGGAAGTGACTGTTGGGTCTGTTACTTGTCATCCAATGTCGAGGATGATTTGTCACCCCCTCATCTGACCATAACAATTACATTAGCGAGCACCGGAAGGACTTTTCTGTCAGGGCCACTGATACCGTAGGAAAACTTTATTAAACGGCAATTATAAGATGACAGTCCCCCTCCCTGTTTTACCTCTCCGAGATTTCTTGGACACGTGCCACCATCACATGAGTGAGCTTTAGTCACTTCTCAGCGCTCTGCCTTCGCTTCCAGGGAGGCTGCCTGTGACGCGACCCTTCAGGTTGTCCGCCCGCCGAAAGCCGCACAAAGGCGGAGTCTCTCTCTGACTCTTTTGTCGAGCGTCTGCTCAATTTCACCCTCGTCCCGAAGACCTCATCACTCTCTCAGTTTAGTGCGATTTCTCGGTCTCCATTTTGGCTCCTGCGTAGGTGGCTCTTGAGACTTGACAGAGCCAGTAGATCTGAGCGCGTGGGGTACCTCATTAATACACCATTGGGCTCAGTGAAGCTTGGGGGGCCTTGCAGAGGCCTCTGCTGAGCAGGTTGGCAGAGAGAACGATCATGTACTTCTGTCATTGAAATACAGGTGTGTCACGACAAAATGCTAAGCTGTCTCGCTGATTAAAAATGAAACCGCGGTTGTTTATTATTATAATTTTTTTTTTTCATGTTTGAAACCACACCTCACTTGTTATTCAAAGACGCTGTTGAGAACATTCACGCGGAAGCCATTGCTCTCAACAGTCCACGGGGGCACGTTAGCGTTACTTGTGGCGTTAATTTAAAGATATAAATGTGGATCGTTGCGCAGGAAAATAAAGTTTTCAAGAGCGCCATGCAATTCGAGCAGCCTTGCGTTAAATCACTGACACAGTTGACAGTAACTTAGCCCGCATACGATAATAAGCTTACTTGAACCGTGCAGTGCGCTTGGCTCCCTGTGCACTGGCACGGTGACATACGCACATAGGTGCAAGCACCATAGGATAAATAATTCCCGTCGGGTTTTGGCGATGTGAAGACGTGTCATCGATCAGTCGAAACGAGTCTCGAAATGCAAAAGGGCATGCTAGCTAAATTAGGAGCGGGGCAATAACTCTGGAGCGTGGCCTCAGTGGCTGGATTTGCCGGGACGATCAGAATTGAAATTACGACAGTTTGTTAAGCTAATTTGGCCTCGTCGTCGATCGGGGAGGGCTACTGAAGAGGAAAGGGGACCGACATTAAGAACTAATTGTGCAAAATGCGCTCACGCCAACTGTCTTTCAGGGTGGAAACTGGAGCCGAGCGAATCTACCGCTCAATGGTGGGTAGTGTGGCGTGTTTGTTAGGGAGCTGGTGTAGAGACCAGTGACCAGAGGGATGCTGTTGTTGTACCCTTGAACTTGACCCAACGGTTAGCATCTAATATACAAGTAATCTGAAGTCCGCCCACATAAAAGTGTCTCCTAAGCAAGTAAAAAAAATAGACAGGACTGGTGTAATTACAGCACTGCCTACAGTACGGGTGCACACGTCTTTCTCATACAGATAAAGAAGCCCGGGGAGGGGTTTGCGGCCAGATTGCAGAAACCTCGTCTCGCAGAGAGTGCAGTCATTTGCTCGATCACTTTCTCCCCTGTGCCAATCATTCAGAGGGAGTAGCTCTCAGGGAGCAGCTGATAATCATACATATTCTATAAGCAGAAGGGCCATAAATCTCCATCCCCATTTCATCTTCCAGCCATTCATCAATCAAAGAGGAGCAGCCCCGCTTCACAATATATCAAATTAGCACCTGGGATGTTTATCGGGTTAATGCAAGACAACAGGCAGAGGTGAAATATAGCCCTGCACCATTCCTTAAATTAAAAACCCTCCCCAGACCTTCAAACTGCTAAGGTGCGGACTTGTGCCTTAAGAGGATAAGCCCTTGCCGATTGCTTGGATGGCTCCGCACCGCATAAAATAAAACACTGCCCTCCCGAAGTAACCGCAAAGAGGAAGTACATTGATTCAGCCAACAGACAGTGTTGTGTGACATTTATCATTAATGGCACAATAGATTTCCCCACGTCAGGCAGTGGGCAACTTATGACCCCTGGGCTAGAGCAGGCCTATGGATGGCTACCATCTGGCCCCTACAGACCCCTCAAGATTAGAGGGAGAAAAACACACACACACACACACACACACACACACACACACACAAAATGGATGGCTTCATTTAAATTGATATCACAGTTGTGATATCAAATATTTTTTGTATTAGTGTGTTGTAATTTTTTTTTTGTTCTATTTGCTTGTTATGAAAAATATAATTGATCATACAACTATCAGCAATTGTTTTCATTCTCATTCATGGTGAATTGCGAACTTCCAAGGCGTTGGCGGTGGAATGATGGTGGGTTGGGGGCCGTGTGCTGACATGGTTACCACGGTGATGTGGATTTGTGCTTACTGTCAGCCGGTACAGTCAAGCTGCTTAATGAGGCATTGTAACTGCCATCAATGAAATGTAGTCCGCTAAAAGAACTCGACTGGCTTTTACCCCGTACATGTCCGCAAAGTGCATACTTTGTGTATAATAAATAGATTTTAATAAAATAGCGAACCAGTTTAGATTTGTAGTTAACCATTTAAAAAAAAAAAAGTTCCTGGCCAGTCTTACTAATTACACTGCATTCCCACTAAAGTGCAAAATAACTAAGTTTGGATTTGGTTTTTAAAATGTTTTGGTTCAGCAAATTAGGCCAACTGTGATTTTTTTCCCAACAAAACAAAAGTAGTGCAGTTTTCCTCATGTATATAATTAGGTTTTTATCAAGAGTACAATACAAGGATATACAGTACATTATATGGACTGAACTATTCTTATGGTCTAATACACCATGGCAATATTGTCTGTCATAATGGAAAACTGCTCAGATTTTAATGTGACACGCACTTTAGTTTCCAATTGCTTCATCTCCAGTTGTGAATGTTACATTGTTTTTGGGAGTTCAGGATGTAAAAGTAATTTGCAATATAAATGTACTCGAGTAACCAAGAAGAAAACCAGCTTGTTATAACTATAGTTAACTGCACGGGAGCTGCCTAGTTGTGTTGGTAAATGGCATATTTGGTAATTAAATCTCGGTGGAGACGAGTGAGAGTGAAAACGTAATGAAAGAGGGTTCATTAATCATGTTCTTTCGTGTGCTGGTTAATTGAAAAACGAGTTTTGAAACGCCGCAGATTACAGGGTCTGACACGACAATCCAGCCGCGCTGCTCTTGTTCTGGAAAGCTTCGGTCGCTTCTTCCCTGCCGGGACCATGCTGTTATGGTTTACTCTTAAGCTTAACCTGAATTTCTCCCGGTCACCCCGGGCTGAACCAGTAGGGTTGGAATGCGGATTAACTGTGTGCATAACTAAACGAAACCACACGTTGCCTGTATGTTCTGATGTAGTCCACGTGGATTTGATGCGATGGGACGCATGCAGATGAAGACCTGATGTTAAAACGCGAATGCGTTTAATTTAAGGGCAGAAGTGGGAGTGCAATCCATTTACAAAAATGACTGTGTTCCCATCTTTCGTTTTATGATTAAAGACTGGGGATATTTACTGGCTCCAGATTATTCGTATTGTATAGTTTATGCAAAAGGAACTTGTTCTCTTTTCACCACAAAAGAGCCAGAAATTGAAATGGAAGCTTGTATTGGGACTGTAATTCATTTTGTTTATGATGCATTCATTAGCAGGTCGTTAATCTGTGATAATTTGTGCAGATTATGGTGTATAAATCAGTGTTTGTGACTAACTCTGGGGGGGAAAGGCTTCTGGTGAAATGGGCTGGGGATAATATACGCCTCCTGCTTGAACACATTTTAAGTGGTTTGCTCTGAATTTGTGCCGTTTTCAGAATGTCTAATCGTGTGGCGGGCCGTTCGTGTTCTGATGAGAGGGACACGGCACTGGCCTGCTTTCGTCTGGCTCATGCACCGTTCGTCAACTGAAAAATGTGAGGCGCTTTCCACCTCTCCCATATGTTGGATTTTTTTTTCTCGCTTGTTGAAATTATTCATTTCATATTGGAATCTACCATGGCAGCCCATAAAACAAATTGGTCCAATAAGTATTAATTTCCCTAAATTAAGATAAAAGGAAATTATGGGTTTTTCTCCACATGCTAAAAGTGTAAGTAAAATTATCAGTGTTAAATCAAAAATGTTGCATCTTTTACACTGACGGAGTATATTGGATCCCTATAGGACTCATAAAATCTGTTGAAGTTTAAAGATGTAATCTGTAATTTTTTTCTATTAAAAATGCCATATTTGGTACCTTTTCAAACCGGCTTTTTTGTATAGATATCCATTGAATTTATTTGCGCTCTGTAATTGCCATTTTCCATTGACGTCGTCGGGTGCGACAATCCCGCCAAGTATTCAAACGTGTTGACGCACGCGCAGGAACCTCCATCTTGAATGCGGAAGAACAAGCGCCTAAAATTAGGTTTGATATGTGACTCAATATTACCATTTTGCGACATCGTTGATAGTCTCTAGGCAGTCTTCTTTCTCAAAAATACGCTACAGCTGGATTATCTTCTAAGAAAATTGAACGCTCGATGTGCTTCTGGTGCTACACTCCCACACAAACCGTGCCTCTTTGTTTGGGGTTTTAGCTTCATTTTGAACAGTATAAAAGTATAAAAACATTATTGTGGCCCCTGCAGGCCCCTCAACTCTTGTGACCAGTCACTACAGATCCACCAAAACTGAAAAATTACAGCTTTAATTAACTCTATTCTTCTCTGTTTTTCCCACGAATCTGGTGAAAAACACCTTTAAAATTTTTCCGAATTCAAATGGACAACCAACCTGCACATTTTTGTGATGGTGGTATTTCAGGGTGTTGAGCAGGGATACTGAAATCTGGCACTTGAGGCCTGTAGTTCTGCTGGTTTTCTTTTCTACCTGATAGCTAATTTATCAGTTATTGCCGCTGATTGGCCAGAGATTTAACTCACCTGGTGTCCCAGGTGTAAATCAGTCCTGATTAGAGGGGAATAATGAAAACCCGCAGCACTGCTGGTCTCGAGGCCCAGATTTGAGTATCCTTGGCCCGACGTCGAGTATCAACACAAAATCCCTTGGAAATGTAGACGGAGAGGCAAATGTGATGTGTTGAAAGTGTTGTGCCGTCTGCGTGGTGTGTGACCTTCAGACAGCCACCCCCCACAGTAAGGCTGCATCTCATTGATGAATGAAAAATATACCACAACTGTCCTCTTCTTTTTCTTTTTTTTTTCTTCCTCTGGAACATCTGACGTTGAAGTCGATGAAATCCACATTACACTGTATCTTCTTTCACATTACACACTTATATTATTGGATTTCTATTGATACGCCTTTCATCAAGAGCATATTATTTACAAAATCATTACGAGCAATTAGCCATAGATTTCCTGCTCGGCACTCACCGAGCTATGAAAATAAGGTTCAAGAATAATCGCCTCTGTTGAAGTTTGCACTTGCTTTCATGCTAGCAAAAGTTAAAAATAAAAAATAGGCCTATGTATGTTCACAGAATGCATTCAATTAGTTTTCTGAAAAGAAAGGAAAAAGGTTTTCAATAATTTTGCTTTTGTGTGTCATGATGTCAGATGTCTGGTGCAGCTTCGGGATCAGAAAAGCCGATAGAATTGATTGCGTGTAATTCGCTTGTCTCTGGCTTGACGTAGGCAATGTGTGACTTTGTTCTGCTTACAGATTAAACCGAGCTGCTCTACAAACACTTAAGCACCACATTCCTATATATCCTATTTAGATAAAAACTACTTTGAAAAGATTAATGCATTCTATTCCAGTTAGCTGCAATCAGATAGCAGTGTGCCGAGAACGGCTTTGCCTCCCGATTATTGAATTTTTATGGCCTTGTAATTAATAGCAGATTCTCTGTTTTGTTCTATTTCTTTTTCTTTGACATTTTAATTTCAACAAAAAGCCACGGACTCAATGCAGCCTTTCTCCAGAGATTCTAATGGCCCATAAAACAAAATGACTTATAGATATGGAGCAGACTTCACTTGGCCCATGATTGTTTGAAACCTTGCTGATCACGCAAAATTACACCCCCCCACCCCCACCCTCCAGAATTCATTTCTTGTCAATTAAATTGTGGCTACAGTATCCTGTCTAAGGAATGGGAATCAAT
Organism: Ilyophis sp. 1 JC-2022; assembly: GCA_022702515.1. Lineage (NCBI taxonomy): Eukaryota > Metazoa > Chordata > Actinopteri > Anguilliformes > Synaphobranchidae > Ilyophis > Ilyophis sp. 1 JC-2022. Next base: position 89,111,429 of record CM040405.1, read on the forward strand.
CACGGTGTCATCGCCCAGAAATTCATTATTGAAGGCAGCCTAAAACTTTCTTTAAGATTTTGGTACAGCGCGTCATTTATTTTAAAGCAATTGTCATTATTTGACCGGGAGAAAAGTCCTTGCTTGGCATTGCCTCTGTTGTATTTAGAAGTGCGGAAAATCAATCCTGGTAGCGACTGACTGGTGCTATATGTTTCCGCGGACAGGTCTGAATGCTTGTATCAAATCAGATTCTTAAGTGGCAATGAGGAACATTTGTTTTCTTTCTGTCAGATGGATACCCGAGCCAGACCCGAGCTGTTGCCAGCTGCAGCCAATGCCACAGAAATGCGCTGTACTGTCTGTTTTGAATTTGAGCGAGTATCAATATCTCAATTTCCGACCAGCATAATTAAGACCTTTCTGTCACATGAGCATTTCATGATATATTGGTGAAATACGTTTTCTCAGTGATTCTAATGTATGGTGTTGAAATAGATTCTCAGACGGTTATAAATTCATTCTATTCTCATTCTGCCTGTGATTTAAGTGTGTGTCACGTCCTTTTAAAATTATTTCCTCTTTAAATTTGTGAGGGTTCAGTCTAGCGCTGATAAACTCTAGAATGTTCTGCCGGCCCCTGCTTCTTTTCCCTTTGCGGTCCTCTCTCTGAGCTGGGTGGGAGGACATTGCATTTAGGGGTCGAGGTAGGCAGACAGGATGGGGCAGAGGACGCCCTGCGGACTGAAGCCCTCCTTCCCTGTGTGGCCCTGTGGCTAACCGCATCACTGTATGAGACTCCCACTCTGTCAGCGTTCATGCGGATATGATTAGATGCTGCACCGTAGGGCGTGTCACTGCACAAAACGTTCAAACGTTTTCAAATAACCTTTTCAACATGAACACTTCTCTGCAACACTGAAGATATTCTCACGTTACATTATAAAACTGTGACAGAAAATGTTTTTATTTTGCAGATGACTAAAATGTGTTCTTATACAAAATTGCTGATAAGAAGTTTGAAGACAAACATTGAAGACAAAGACTTGAAGACAAAGATATTTTAGAAGGCTGCGCCGACTTAAGTGTGTGTCCTCTTTCAGCAAATTGGCCTTTTGCTTTATTAGCGAGCAGCATCCGGTAAGCTGTAGGCCTGTTCCTGCTAGGGGTGTTAGTCTGTGTGCAAGTTTTTATTTATTAACCTGCAGTTCTGCTCTGCTGTCCCCGTGTCATTGAGCTCCCTTTTGCTGCGTAAGCACGAGCTCGCGCGGAGCGTATAACTCCCAAAATCTAAAGCCAACCTCTTCCCTGCACATTTTTGCATTGCTTAATGGCTCGCAGAGCTCACTATATTTTAGCCCTAATTGGACTCGGCTACAAAGGCTGTTCGCGGGAAGGATGGTACAAAAGAGTTCCTCGGTGACATTGTTAGACACCGAGATGCCATTCCGTCTAAAGAAAGAGACAATGTCTTTCCGTTTAAATGAATGTAGCGCGTGTCTGCTAGTCTACTCGCTGCCATTGTGGTTTAAGGGGACTGAACCTGCAGTAAAATAGGCCTTTCTTGCTTTCAGTCACAGTAGCAAATGAGAGCACAATTTACTTTGGAGTGCCAAGCTCAGATATTGACTGTTTAGCTCAAGACAAATAACTAGTGAATCGATTGAGACTATTGAGTGCGGGTGGAGGCGGCCTCTTCTGGGTAGTATTTTTCTGAGTAGATCTGGTTATATGGGTGGAATGATATATGTTGATGTGAACAGCCTTATGATAGCTGTTTATTGCTCCATATTGCACTGTCACCTTGCCTGATGGTATTTATAACGATCATCATGTTCGCTACCTAGCTACCCGTCGATTGCAGTTATGTCAGACATTTTTGTTTCTGAACTTAATATCAAGTTATATATAATATGAAGGCAGTTGCATAGAAAGATGCTCAACCATTTCTTACAGCCTACCAAACTCATTATTGGTGGACTTCTGATGTACAGCACATGACGTGACCTCACTTTGACCAGCCCACAGAACAGCAGGAGGTAGCAATGTAGGAACGCCGTCCACAACATTTATATTAAATAGGTTGCAGTTGGACATGTTATTACTGTGGGAGTTTTTTTTTTAAAGCCATGTGTATACATCATTAAGAAGAAGCCTCAGCACGTGAAGCCATACCTTAAAGGGATAGTTTAGTTTATAGGTTTTTAAAATAATAATATTTTATTGTTAGTATATGTTTTTAATTGGCCCAGACAGTTTTTGCATGCGATAAAGAATATTTTAGGTATTTAAAGAAGTGTCTGACTATCTTGTGGTCTAAAGAAAATAAATTCACCCCCAAAGTAGCTTGTTCAGCGATGTTATACTGGTTGTACACATGTATAGTACCTGATTAGAGTACTATAGAGTACCGAGAATCTTTCCTGTGGCATATGCAGCCGAAGACTACTGAGCTCAATATAACGATGCTTATTTATTTTTTATAATTGTGAATAAAATCAACAAAATGAATGCATTCATATGTTTTGGGAATAACATCACCGATAAAGCAGCATTGGAGTTACTGGGGGCTAATTTCTTTTTATATAAACCATAAACTCGAGAATGCCCCTATACCAGCCATGGTAAAGGCCACTGGTCATCAGAAACATCTCTAAGTGTCTACTATCTAATTTGCTAAATGACTATGCATCTATTATCGCACACAAACTCACACCAAAACGCATATCAAAGAACTCCATAAAGTGAATATTTTTTTTTTTTAACTTGAGGTCGTGGAGATGGATCCAAAGGCCTGCTAATTTGCGATGTAGTTTAAATAAACCATTGGCTTGCTATGAGCTATAGGGTCCAGCCATATATTTGTGTAAACCTACCCAAAATGACAACTCTGACATGTGTGGGTTCATTTACAGAAATGGAAAGGCGTCATTTTTTTTACATTTGGTATGTCCATAGTCCCTATTGCTCTGCTTCCCGCTTTAAACTGTGAGCCTCTCAATGCTCTCCCCTGAATGCGACATCAATGTTGACCTGTACTGCTGTAATATGCAGCCCAATCCGCATGAGTTGAGAGTTGCAATCGGTGCAGAACGAGCGAGGTTGCCTTGCTGACTGAGGTGGAAATCCAGGGGACATAAAGTAAAAGTTCTCCCCAGTATTTTGCTCCAATCACCTGGATTAGGTAATTAACATAATTCTTCAGCGAGGAGGTAGAACTAATTAGTGAAATCAGCTGGCTGAGTCTATGGCTGGAAGAAACACTTGGTAGGACTTTTACTTTATGTCCCCTGGATTTCCACCTCTGCTTGCTGAAGCATGCTGCCTAATACTGCAAATCATCAACACGGTCGTTTTTGTTTGATGTTCATGGGACAGGAACGTGGTCAGCTTTTTACACTCGATGTGTTCAACTTGGGCCAGCGGTGCTCGTCGTAGCACCGTGAGCCAGACGCATTGGAGCCGTTGCAACCATTTTCCTAGCTACCTGGAGAATTCAGGGTTTGTAATGTAGAAGGGCTGTTTGAATCAACCCGCGAGCCGTACATCAACTCAGACGAGTCGAGCGAAGATGGGAGCCCAGAAATGATAGCGGAGGAGTCAGGCGTGCGAAATGGGCAGGTTGTTTTACTGTGTGCTCTGCCTCAAAGGGAAGATCAATGAGACGATTTTCAACTCAGCCAGTCATGAGAGATTAGGAGATGTAAATGTCAATCTTTGCTTCCTTTATACTTTATAAAAGCTGGAATTGGGCTCTCGCTCCTTTCATCGATTGCCCGTCTAATGAATAAATGCTTCACCATAATTTAGAAAAGATTTGCAACGGCGGATGTTCCAAGGACTTTTGAAGTAACAATTCAAGAGTATAAATGCTTTACCGATAATGAGCTAAAATCACATGTCAAGATGAGGCTGAGGTAGACAAGATCAATTGCTGATCCTGAGTATATATCTCGGAAAGGACAACAGGAACCACAACATTGTCTGCCTTCCACTTGTGGAAATTGCATATTTCCAAGTGATGTGCAAAATAAATATACGCAATGTTAATTAACACCTTTGTTTTACTTGTGACCATCCTCAGAGCTTAACACTGGCATTGGAACTGGTTTTTAATGCTGCTTAAGACACACAGACTACTTTAACAGATAATGCTTTTACAAAAAAAAGAAAGTATGTATTTGGCCCTCTCTTTGTAGAGAACAATCTCCCCCTGTGAGATCTGGTATGGAGATATCTGTGCTGATGACCTGCAGCTATTCCTCTGACCCATTTTCTCACCCATCTCAGAGGGCCTTATGGGTAATTTGAAGCTCTGTTAATGTTCTATATACAGAAATATGCTTTAAAGGTATTTCAGCTGTATTCATAGTTAAGTCGTCCTCCTGTTTTGCATATATAAGGATGGACAGCAGTCAGACCAATAAGGTTGCATTGCATTTCAGCCCTGTGAGAGGAATGATTGGCTGGAGCTTTTACTGGAAGTGGCTTGGGCCAGCCTTTCTGGTGGCTTGGGAGAGCTAGTATATTTTTCATCTTGACTTCATTTAACTGTTTTGGAAAATTTGACTGTCAAAATGCAAATATATGAATACACAAACATATTAATACACATACTAATGCTGCTGCTTCAACTGCTCGTGGTACTACTGCGAATGGCGATAAACAACTAATAACATTAAGTTGTTAAAAAATAACAATTATTATTAGTTCTTGTGGCTGCTTGTTATTTCATGTTGATTACAATAATACTATGTGATAATTAAACTTTTGTTTTGATGGGTGCATTTTGTCACATGGCGGTAGTAGCACTGACATCACCATCATCACCTGCCCCCCCCCACTACTTTTTCTAAAATCACTGTGGTCTTGCAGTGCATAATTAATGCCGAATTTATTATATATCAGGGAATGTTTGTTGTCAGTGGAGTAGAAGGGATAAAATTAGAAAATTAAATCACATTTTCAACTCTATAGTGCACCCTGGTTCCTGCTTGTATAGCATAATATTTTGTTGCATTCACATGGGTTTTTGGGGAATAATTGAATGAATGAAATTATGAGTGAATTACACTTGATAAATGAATTAATACTGGACAGCCTTAACATGGTACCTTTTCAAATGAGTGTAGTATACTTTGGGGTAATAGTTTATAGCTTTCACTTGTAATGTTTTCACATAAGCTTCTCCAGTCTCAAGGCTCTCCCGTACAAAAAAAAAAAGGCAATTTCTGTTTGAGATTCATTAGGTTTCCCTATTATTTCTGTACAAATCGGAGAATCGTAACCTTACTTTTTTATTTGGGGGTACATATCAGAGAAAGGAACTGTAATGTTTTCTTTTTTCAGTTACCATTGACTTGTATATGACACTGTATTATTTACTGCATTGAATTAATTTGTTTAGCCTACACGCACAATATAAATGGCCAAGTAGCAATCGATGATAAGTTGCATGTCTTACAAAATGCTTGGAATGCACAAGTCCGGCAAAATTATGCCCGCGCAGGGCTCTGAATGATCCTGCTTTTGCCCGATCTCTCAAGCGCATTTTCTCGAGCACAAATGTATATATCACTTAAGCCATTACCAAGCGCAAGCTCTTTCATTAAAATGAACTATATCATCCTTTCCCGGGAGGCCGTAGGGAGCCTTCAGCTATGCATATACATCCCGCAGAGGGGACACATTGAAGGCAGCAACATGCCTTGGTAAAGTATTAGTTAATTTATACTGCTAATGTATAACATTGATTCTCCGTGGAGAAAATAAAGAACAACATATTTTTGGAGCCTACATCATTAAGGTTTAATAATTTAGACCTAGTTGGTGCAATAATAAATATACTAGAGGAACTTAAGTGGGCTTTGGTGATGAATGCAATTAGAAAACCTTGCACTTATATAAAAGAGTAATACGAATGGCAAGGGTGGAAATTCATTAATGCGAGGGCAATGGTACACTCTACTGTGTTTTATGTGGAAGCCAAAATCATCTTACCTGGGAGCATTTACTCGAATACTAACAACATCATAACTTTGATTACCTTTAATTTGATCATCTAAGATGAATTGCCCTCCTGATAATGGCTTCACTGTGATTATTTTTTCCCTCTCTCTCTCGGTGGTAGTATTGAGTTTTAAAATTAAAAGACATCCATGTTGATAATACCCATTTTGAATCCTTGTGAGCCATTTCATATTGCCAATTTAGAGGCATGGCCCTATATATTAACAGTAGTGTTCACAGCCAGTCATTAGAACAGAAGTAAAATAGTGACAATAAATCCTCTTGTGAAAGTAAAAAGGCCATAATGAATCTCATTGGCTGCTTCTGGTTGTCTGATTTAACAGTCTCGTTTAGTCATTTGGGTCGACTCCTTAATAATGCAATTATTCTGAAAAATGTTTCCCATTTAGATGTGCCATCACTTGTGGCAATACAAATGTTTCTACTAATTCAATTCATAAATAAGAAAACACTTTTCATTCTATTGCATCCAATAACCTCAAAAGGGGGCAGTAGTTTTTTAAAAATACGTTTCTTAGATGCATCTCAGAATTCTGTCCAACTCTTTTTTTTTTCCAAGTAAAAAAGGTATAAATGTCAAAAAAGGAGAATGAAGAAAGTAACACTTGCTTGAATGTGTTACCCTAAATTATCACATGGCAGTTGGATTGACAAGGCAGACCCGAGATCCCAAAAAAAATAAAAAATAAATCTGGAATATTTTACTTGGTATAAATGCCACTGACATCTTTAGGGCTGTTAAAGGCGGGTGGTCTATTTTATGTTACTGTAGTCTCCGCAGAGAAGCAAATACAATTTTCCAAATAAAATAAAAAAATAAAAAGATAATAATTTTTTCTCAGACAGGTCTGGTCATGTGGCTTCCATTTCCTTGTAAAAAAAGCAATGATTGGATCATTATTATTAAGAAGATTTACTGCAGTCTCTCATACCACGGCTTGTGTAACACACTCACTGGCTGTAGCCACGCTCGTAGCCACACATAATCGTTTTATCATCTTGTTCTTAATCTTTTTACTGAAAAACTGCTTAAGAGGTGGGTCTCACAGTTGCATATTCAAATAGTTTTGCATTTGAATGTATAAATACTGTACGTATGAAACGTGAGAATGTCCGTCATGTGAATGCAGTAGCTTAGTCTTTTCATTCTGAGCAGTGTCATGTTTGTGAAATTGATAAGTTTTATGTCAAGACCTTGTACCTTGACCTAACCTGACGTTTTAACTCAAAAATGAATGGCGTTAACCTTGGAAATGTAAATTAAAGATGTATTGGGCAACTCTCAAGATGAGAGGTAGAGGCCAGATATCAAGTTGTGCGTTTCATTTTATCATGTCATGTTCTCTTTATGTGGATAGCATTGAGTGAGAAGACATGGCAGAGGATCCAGGTTCGGGGTAATCTTTCGCACACCATAAATCTGTGTCATTGATTTTAGATCTGCAACATTGACGAGGGGCTTTTGAAATGGGATAACTACTGCTTTAAACATTTATTGCTGTCATTCACCCCAGCAGGCCATAGTTTTAATACCTCTAAGCGTTGTGTAGCACTTGTACGTGTGAGTGAATGCACAAATGTGTTGGAGATCCTGCTGAGTAAGTTTACGCAGGCGGTTAATTATCCTCCCAGCCAGTTGGCTGTGTACATCAGACAGGTGGGCCTGTCGTGTTTGCAGTCCCAGTCATGCAGTTTGGAAACTAGATCTCGACTCATGTCAACTGGTGCTTACTGTGTGCTATTTTGACCGATACTTAAAATAAAAGATTAGTGTGCTTAACCTTTGGTGGTGAGGTAAATAAACCGTTTAAGGTGAAGGAATAAAATAAAATAAGATGTTAGAACTATGTATTCATTCTCATTCCTACTGTTCAATTGAGTTTGTATTAAATTCTCCATGGGCTTCTAGTGAGTGACAGTGAGCTCCCTTGTGGTTAGTTTCTGCAAAGCTTTTATATATGGTCTGCTATGAAAGGTATTAAATATATACCTGAAACAAAAGGATAAAACTGAGAATCCAAGTACATTTTTGAATGTTTGAAGAGACAGACCAAATATAAATGTTTGATACCAGACATGGACAGAAGGGGCTCAATCCAGACAACATTTGGTAGGTGGAAAGAAGATGCTAATAAAAGTGAATTTCTATTCATGAAAATTATGGTGGTTCTAAGACAGGCTCCTGAGGAACACCATGGATAACAGGACTGGTGGTAATTTCTTCCTGAAACAACTTGCCTCACTTGTGTGAGTGATTGTAAAAAAAGATGAATATCTTGGTCTGCTAGTTATTCCCAGCATCTTTTAATAGCTGCTTCCCAAGGGCTTAAAAGTTGAAAGTAGTTGCTGCCTCTGACCAATTTGCTGGGTGAAGGCCTTCAAACAACAGGTGCAAGTACACACAAACCATGCCAGCCCTGTAATACAATTGCTTCAAAGACATTTTGGTCTTGCGCCAGGCTTTTGAATTTGATCATCCCCAGAGATGAAAGACATGAGAAGATAAGGCACGATTCTGCTTTCCACTGTCATACAAAGCTGGATCACATACGAGGGCTGTGGAGCTCATCGTTCTATCCATCCTCCTGAAGTGGCTCTGACAGCGAAGCGTCTGCACCTCCGGGAGTTGACAAGTGTCCCGAGCAGAACAGGAATGCGGGGACCTTGGAACGGTGCCCAAGACGGGGGCGCTCTTGTGACATCGGCAGTTTTTTTTATTTAATTTTTTGAACATAGTTTTTTTTTCTCCAAAACTGTTAATCTGTTTGTTGGAGGGGACAACAAATCAAGGTGGCTCTGTCAGCGGCTGACTGCTGTGAATAATTGATGACAACTGATGTTGACAAGCTGTGCCCATGACACGGCTGTTCACCAAGTTCATTTTCTAATGGTTTTCGCGAGGAAGCTGGGCCTCTGCTGAGATGTGCTCACAGAAATAGCCGCATGTGTCATTCCAGACCATCACCAGTATGTGTGCTCTTTAGAAAGGAGATTTTTTAGTGTTTTGTTTTGGCTTGCACGTTTCCACAGATGCTCCATGAAATTCACCGATTGGGAGGGAAGGCGGTGGGGTAAATTCTTATGGGTAAATGTGTTGTAGTCTTAAGTATTTTATACATCTAATACTTTAAATGAGCAGCCTTATGCACCTAAAGTACATAAACGGATATTTTTTTTGTTTTGATTTGTTTCATTATGTAGCTATATGATTTAGAAAATAGACTTAAAATCTAATATGCATAATAAAATGAGTTTTGGATAACGAAGTGCTGCGGAATTTCTAAAGGATGAATTTGTGCTCGGAGATAAATTGGCCAAGTGGGGTAGGCCACTCACTTTCCAAATTGGCAGTATGTTGCAGTAAATATAGAGATGAAGGTTTCATGTTCCCACACCAGGGTGTAGCTGAAGACCATGCTGGTGCCCCAAACTGTATCGGATATCCTTCAGTCTCACAGCCGCAGTACCTGATGTGTTATTTCTGAAGGGTGTTTGTGATCTCACAATGGATCAGTAACAGAGTGACAACAATATAATTACAGAGTGAGAGAAAAATCTGATATCCTGGCCCTTCTCTCTCTCTCTCTACCCTCTCTCCCTCTGTCTTTCTATCTCTCCTCTTTCTGTTTTTGTATTTCTCTCTCCTATCTCCTCACTCTCAATGTCTCTTCTCTCTCCCTCTCGCTCCTCTCTCTTTCTCCCACCTCTCTATCCCCTCTCTCTCTCGTTCTCTCTCTCCCCATCTCTATACTATCTGTCTGTCTGTCACTCTCCTTTCTCTGTCTTTGTATTTCTCTCTTCTCTCTTTGTTTTTTTCTCTTCTCTCTCTCTCTCTCTCTCTCTCTCTCTCTCTCTCTCTCTCTCTCTCTCTCTCTCTCTCTCTCTCTCTCTCTCTCTCTCTCTCTCTCTCTCTCTCTCTCTCTCTCTCTCTGTCCCGCCTCTCTCTCTTCTGCCTTGCTCTCCCTTTCTGAATTGTGACCAGCTAACCTGAGCCATATTCCTGAGGGGAGGAGATGTATTTAGGGGTGTGTGTGTGTGTTTGAATACTCATTAATTTATTGGGCAGATTAATGAAGATATTGCATTGCAGACAACATGCAAAAAAACCAAAATAAAAAACCCCAGTTTGACCTTTTCTTCCCTCAGATCAGTTAACAGAGGTGATATTCAGGTTAAACAGCAATGGCGGTGTCATCCGAACCATGTACAAGTACATGAAGTGCTCATGAATCCTACATTGTCAGAGCCGCGGTGGAGGAAATCACAGTCATATGCATGTGCTATTGATAGCACACAGAGCTCTGTATTCTCCCGTTTAGTTTTGCATTCCTTTTCTGAAAGACATATGAAAAGCTCCACTGACAACATGCGTGTCTCTGTAGTGCATGACTGTCTCTTGGGTGAACTAATAAAAACTGACACGTTTAGCCTAGTGACTTTTTTTATAATACTAAGTAGGAGAACACGCTAATGTAATAATAGAACACACACATGTGCACAAACAAACATTTTGGTATGAATTTTTATACATCCTGTATGAATACCCAAAATATTTTCCCCCAGGATTATGCACACACACACACACACACACACGTATGGATTATCACATGATACATTAGCTTGCACACATACTTATGTATGTATATATATATATTTTTATTGACGAACAAGATCAAGCTTGTTCCATTGAACTGAGAATGGAAACACGTAATTTATCTCTTGCGTTGTTGTTCATTGACTGAGATATCATGGTCCATCATATCAGATTTCATACGCCTGGAGCGAAGCGTATTTCTCTCACAATGAATGAAAGAACCCGATTCATGGGGGTAAAGTCACGCTCCATGCTCAAACTCACATGTGCGCTTTCATAAAGACGGATAATGTTTACTAATTCTTTCAAAATACCAAACACAGTGTAGTTCTTTCATTTCAGGCATTTTAAATGTCCTCTGGAGCATGAACTGTCATATCTTGTTTGGGGGGGGGGGGCTCAACATATTTAGCTGTGCTGTGCTCTTTGATAGGCTGTAACAGGCCTGTTTTGATCAGTGATGATGTGAGGTCTCTTCAGTTGTAAGAAGTGATGACTGAGTGAATGGATGAAGTCAACGTGACTGTAAACTCATGAAGCCCTCGGTTTTATGCCGAAATTAAACCTTGACCCTCAGATCTAGCCTCTGTCATTTCGATAACGGCTGCATTGCAGCATTAAACCTAAAAAAAATACTCCAATAATTTATTCGACAATAGTTTGAATTATGTTATGGCCTATATCATTACGGTGCATGTTGAAAACCTTACCAAAATGCCTCTAAAACGGATTCACATATGAATTATATATGAAATTCAACTGGATATGTTTAAAAAGTACTCTGTCAGTGACTTTGACTGCGCCCATTGTCTCTAATTCAGAAAGGGCCATAAAGTTGCCTCATGTTTAAGATTTAGATGCGTACAGTTGACAAAAACTGTAACTCAGGATTGTGTGATCCAAATGAAACCATCAGCGATGGGGAACTGGCCGCTGCCACAGGCCATTAAGCAAATACGTTTCCAACCGATGACATCATGCCAGATGATTCTCATATGTTACCGTCCTTAATCCAGAGCAGGAAGAACATCATACTCGGACTAAAAGTGAAGCTGCTTCAATTACCAGTGGCAACAGAAACCAAGCCCCATGTGGAATAAATATCTAGTCAGACCAATGGAATCTCCATTCAGAATGTCCTTGTCTCAATGCCATGGCACCGTGCGGCATGCGGTGGGACTTTTGAGCATGAAAATGTTATGATGCGCATTGTCAGGGAAATTCTGAGAAGTGGTCAACAGTGCTGGACAAATTGTATATTGAAAAGTAAGGTGGGCCACCACTAGTCTTGGTCAGATCTGTTTTTAGGTGGCTACATTCACACGTCTGGAAATGCAAGTACGTAAAATAAGAGAACGTTGCAGTATGTTTTATGCTTGTATCTTTAACATCTATGGCCAAATTAAATTCGATTGGGAACTCTGAATGTGGTCATTTCTCGAGTTAAAATTTGTACACACTGTACACACTGCTGTGTAGTTGTATTGTTTAAAAAGTAATAAAAATAAAAATAAATGTATAAATACATTGAAATTAAAGCGTGTTGACGCTAAAATATATATTTAAAAGCTTTTAATTTGAATTTATGCTGTGAAAATCGAGGTGTGCAGACGTAGCCCTGCACAGGCACAGCTCCATTGGCTCGGGATGGGCTTTTGTTGCACCCTTCGCTGATTTCTCCCCGATGTTTATGTGCCAAAATATAATTCACTGAGGTGGGGAAACAAAACAGACCTAATACATTGTGTTAGGTTCAGATCTGTTAGTTTTTGAAATATTTCAGGCCCACAGACTTTTCCAAGTCATGTGGACGAGCCTGGAATCCCCCGCTGGTTTTCGAAACATCTGTTGAGGCATTTACCAAGTTAATGGATCAAACCTGAGAGCAGGGCAGGTGTTAGCAGCTGGAGCCAAAAAAGATCAGAACCAGACTGCCTCCCCTAGACTTTCAGCCCCCCTGCAATTGAATTAGAATGAGTCATAGATTGTAACAGCTCATAAAACACACCTAACATTGGCTTTTAGTGCAGGTGGGAATATTTTCTACTGCAGTTAGAAGAAACGGAGGGGGGAAAAAAAGCTAAAACTGTTTGGGAATAAAGTAATTGAATACAGATGGGAGGAGGTAAATGAAAGAATTTAGCAGATATCTCAGCGGAATACCTAATGGGAATGAGACAGAATAGGAAATTGAAAATTATTTGAAGCAGATGGACCATTCTTTGAGTTTTTGGAAATGTATTAGAGCTGGGAAAGAAATGTGTCTGTTTATTTAGCATGACCATGAAATGAATGACCTGCTGAGTTGTGCCGGTGTTAGTTTGTGACTTGCCATGCCATTTGTCATAATTTAGCGGTATTTGTGATCGATTTATGATTTTGCTGAATTTATCGGGGCACGTCAGCTTTGATTAGAAATTCCACTTTTTATATTAAACAACAGTATTTTTAAAACAAACTGCGAATAACCAAATTTGATATTGTATGGAGGAAGAGAACGTTTTTGTTTATCGTTTTTGTTTTGTTCTATAATAATTTTTTATTATAATTTTTTTTGCTAAATTCTTGTTCAGCTTTCAAATAGAAATTACTTAATATTTACATAACTACTATTTGGATTTTGTCACAATATTTTAGAAGCACACAGGGCTTTTTTGGGGGGAAAAAAACAGTTGTTTATTCCTGAAAGCAGCTTGAATTTTATTTAAAGTTTCCATAAAGAAAATAAATAGATTCAGATGACACTGGGTATGTGTCACAGTGAACTCACAACATAAATAGGCTTTTCGAGGCATTAAAAGGCTTTGTTGTAGATGCGTATTAGATCCATGCAAACATGTACTCTGATCTCTATGGTGTCAGGGCCTTGTTTCACTCTAGTAGCACTCTTGATGTTGCTGGTATCTCTCATCTCTGCTTTATTAGGCTGTAACGATGACCTTGGCTCCATTCAGCAGGAAACCTGGGAGATTCCAGTCGCCATCGTCTCCCTGAGCAGGGGAGAGATGAGACTCAGAAGACCTATAGGGTGTTGTTTTTTGGCTGATACCCAGGAACTTACCCAGTGTGTAACCAGAATAGACACTGTTTCTGTCAGCCATGTGAGAATACCGGAATACAAAAGTAGGCTTGTGCTTAAACACGAGGGGATTCTGCTCTAAATGTTTAAACGGGGGTATTTCAGCAAAGGCACGAGGCTCACTCAAGCAAATACTTGCTTAGAATAAAAATATTTTAAAGTCAGGTCTCATAGGTGTTACAGTCTGGAGAAGGATGAATGGATCATATGCAGGGGTGAGAGGTCACTGCCAAATGATGTTCCAGGTGGGGAAGGCTTCAGAGTGGTGCTGTTCAGCATGTTACATGTATTGTATTCATAAAGAAGTGTATAAGTGGTATTGACAAGAATGTTTGTTCAGCAAGCAATCTGTTATTCAAATCAAACAAGATTTTTGATCGTCTTAATTAGCCTTTAAAAGAAAGACAGGCTTGTAGAAAAGAAAACTTATGCACTAGTATTTTATACCAGCAAAAAGACTGGTGCACTCGACCAATGGCCAGAGACATGAACAGAATTTTGACGAAGAACTATGAGTTTCTGAATGAAATAACATCTGGTGCATTTATGAATATGAGCAGCTTTGGTACACTGTGGGCAAAACCTATTGAGTATAGATCAAGTGCAGGTTGGAAGCTGTCAAATGAATATTCGCTTTGCACCAACTGAGCGGCATAAACTGCTGATAAAAAGTTGATTAAAAAAATTTCCAAACTGAGCCAAGCTGATGCTTCATAGCTCAAATTAAGAAAAACCAGCAGAGAGCGCCACGTGAAGATGAAGCTCCTTCCAAAAATGGTAACAACCCCTGCACTGTGTGAGTGATATGGCTTTTAGAGCTGGCTCTTTGTCTGACAGGGATTGACTGTTTTGCAACCCAAAATGAATGTATGTTCTGGCATTACATGTGGTGTTTGCCAGTACTTTAGTAGCTGTGGAAATCTTTATTTGTTGATGTATTCAGTATAATCACTCAGCTTTGAGCAAAATTTGAATAAAGCAAGTGAATTCCCTCAGTACAGAATGTGTCTCTACTGCCTAGACTTGGCGCACTCCTTAAAAAAAAAAAGGCTGTACTGGGTCGCCCATACCAGTGGCTCTGTTTTCTGACCAATAGGGGCCCTGTAGCTCATTACATGCCCCAGATCAGCTGACTGGACTGCTTGTCAGCTGAGAGAATTTAAAGGCCTAGTTTATTTCTTTCCATTTTAAAATAGGTCGACTTTGGCGTGGCTGAAATTATTCTACACATGCTGCTCCCTCATCTGGATTTTTATCCTTAATTTGTGCCATGTCAAACCCAGGTTAAGTTGCTCTTTCTCATATTACACACTTGGGACTTGTGTAGCTTAAATTTACATGTTATTAGACTGTTCCTGCGTATATTGATTTCAGCAACTGCAGTAACTTTCTAAAGGGAGAGAGAAATTGTTGAACCTCAAACCTATTGCTGTTCACGGATGTAAGCATATTCTACATGTTTCCCAATTCCCAGTGTATAATAATGTTAAATGCGCTTTTACCAGTGCCATAGTTAATATTTTAGAAATGGCACAATCCTGGGTTGCACCAGGTCTGCTGTGTCTAGTTTTATTATATTCCAAGATAGCTCTTCTAATGGTATAAATGCTTCATAGAATATCACCAGCTTAGTTTTCGCAATGGGATAACACTGTAATTTGTGGAGTGTATTATTGTATTTCTTATACTGACATCCCTTGTAGAGATCACATGGAACTGTGCTTGTATAGTGTTGTCATCTTTTTTTTGTGTGTGGGAGTTAAATTTAAGGGAGGCTGGTTTGCAACAATTGTAAGTGGTTGGGCATATTCCATATGAATAATAAATTAACATTGTATTATCCAGACGCTCTAAATCCATTATGAGTTGGACTGTCTCGTTCACTCAGTGTGAGTGGAGTCATCTTTTACAACTGGCTTAATTAACAACGGGGGTCTTGGGAGGCAGGGATAATTTTTTATTATGACTCTTTGTGTATTGTGTATGATGCTATAGACATTGAAGCGCAACTAGAATTCAATATTGCTCAATTTATCAACACAATGTGACCGTGAAAGAGTTTGGTTTGTCTGGCATATCTTATTACAGGAAAGGGTTAAAAGGTAAGGAATATGTGATTTTTCCAGTTTTTGACAGATACATCATACATGTAGGAAGCACTCGTTAAAAGGAAAATTACATAGACATGTACATGTAAGTTTACATAGTTGTCTGAAACCATGATCAAATAGGGTATTTTATTAACCTGTTTAAAGTGAAGCTAAGGGCCTAGGCCTAGCCCTAGTTATACAGTTATCTGGCCCTATGAACACAAGGCCTTCCTTCTGTAGCATCAGTCAATTCCATTAATTATTTAAAAACGCCAAAGTAATGCAAATAATTTTTTGCTAAATTTTATGGGAAGTAAATATGTAAAATTTACTATTTTGTGTGGAAGTGCTTACAAAGTTTAACTGTAGTTTATCTCTGGTAATACGGTTCAGCTTGCGAAAAGACTATCCTCTGAGAAATTTAAGAACAAAGAAAACAGAATTCAAGAGAATCTAAAACATTCTGAAGCCTGTTCCTGTTTGAGGGGAAATATTTCAGACCAAGGCGAACGCGGCTTGCAAAAGCAAACTTTATCCGTCGTTTCAGACTATTTCTGGCATTTCTAACCGAGCACTTTGATGTTGTTTATGACTGCAGCCAGTTGTGAATTGAAGTAATCTCAGCCCAGGATAAGATTTGTTGAAGGAAAGCTTTGGGATTTCAGAGCACCTGTGGGTATGCTGTTTTAGGTGTTAGCAACTTGAATCAATAACACAGCTCCAGAGGGCAAAAAATGCTAAAGCAAGAGGTAGATAAACAAGAAAAATATTTTTACGCCAGTCCCTTCTTCCACAGAACTATATTGGTAACCTATAAAATCCAAAGCTTGTTTATGAATCAGTAAAATACACCAACATCCATATGGACAGTACTATATATTGATGAGATCGTTCAAATGGACAAATGTATAAAGATTTTAGCTTGTGAGTAATACTTGTGTTGAAGGCCTGCTACATATACTGGATCCAAAACTGTCATTGCAAACTATATTTCCAAGACTACACACTTCACTATAACGCAATTTAAATGAAAACGCCACCGGAGTCACTATTGACCGATGACACGGTGTTAACCTGCTGAATTTGGCTTTCGCTGTCTTTTGAGTATTATCATGCTGGACCCCCTGGTCAAAGTTGGCATTAGCGCTATTACAATTCAGTCTGGGCTGCGGAGTGCTTAACAGCCCTATGCACTAATAAATGGAACGAGCTTCTCAAGGCCTCATACAATAATTGAACTTTTGCATCCAAGTTCATTTTAACAGCATATTATTTTGAACCCGTAAATAAATTTTAATGGCATATTATTTTGAACCCGTAAGTTAGTTTTAACGGCATATTATTTTGAACCCGTAAGTTAGTTTTAACGGCATATTATTTTGAACCCGTAAATTCATTTTAACAGCATATTATTTTGAACCCGTAACTTAATTTTAGCTGTATATTATTTTGAACCTGTAAATTAATTTTAACGGCATATTATTTTGAACCCGTAAGTGAATTTTAACGGCATATTATTTTGAACCCGTAAGTTCGTTTTAACGGCATATTATTTTGAACCCGTAACTTAATTTTAGCTGTCTATTATTTTGAACCCGTAAATTAATTTTAACGGCATATTATTTTGAACCAAAGCGTAGAATAAAACATATAAAACCTGTAGACTAGTGAAAGTCTAGTGTTGACAGTTTGTCGATACTCTGAAACCACCAAACAAATAAAGAACTCTGTATCGTAACTCTATGCAGCCAATATATCCTGATATCCCAACCTAATTTTTTTCTTTCTCATCCTTGTATGCCCCGTTTGCTGCTCCGCAAAATAACTTGTTTGCCCCATCAAGCCTTTAGATATATTTCATGATGCTTCCAATAATATGATTCCAGCACAAAGCTGTAAATTTGAAAAGATATCGGTGTTATTGCAAACCAACTGCCGCAGTAAAACTCCCACGAAATCTGACTTTGATGTATTTCTCAGGAAGTTAATCTGATTTTGATTGCCTCTGAATGAAATGGAAATGAGAAAATTCCACTCTGTACAAACTGATTTTCAGCCCATTTCATACACGGAGTGTCTGAAAATATTACTCGTGTGTAGCAAAGAGTCCATATCTGAAACGCAAAAGCCAAAACTAATTTTAGGTTTTCTTGGCCTTCCTCCATTTTCACGTCTCCTCCCCGTGGTCCCTGTTAACTACGAAGTCACCCCCCTCGTGAGGGGGAAGTCGGAGGAGAAACCTCACACAGTTGGCCCAATGCCCGCTCTGCTTGTGGCCTGGCTTGTTAATTCTGCCGTTCCTCAAGAGGTGACACTTTAGGTTGTGTTCTGGGTAAAACTGAGGGGGAAAAAAGACTGGAAAGTGACCTGGTTTGTCAATGTCATACGGCCTATGTAGCCAGGTAGTTAGTTGGGATGTTCTTGGGGTTCTCCTTTACGGAAGAATGTACGAGTCGTAACTTAACCGTTGAGTTACTCGTTTAGTTCGTTTATCACGACGTATTTTAAATATCAAAAAAAAATCAATAAAAAAAAAAAAATTAATTAAAAAAAAAACCGTATTAACCCCACCCCAAAAAAAAAAAAAAAAAAAATAAAAAAATTTATTTTATAATAAAAAATAAAATAATAAATAAAAAATAAAAAATACAAAAATAATATATAATAAAATAAAATAAAATATAAAGAAATAAAACTCTTAAAATTAATTATTTCTATTTTTTATTCTTCACTTTCACTTAATCATTTTTCATTTCAGTTTCATTTTCATTTTTTTTTTTTATATTTTTTTTTTTTTTTTTTGGCTTTTTCTCGCGCTTTTCTGACTGGTGATCTGCAGGGCGTTTCGATAAAAAAAAATCCATGGTGGTTTTTTTTTTCCTTCCCTTCATTTTTTTTCGGAAATGCGTTAGGCAAGTGTCACACACAACAACAACGCACGACGCCACTTTTTTTTTTTTTTTTTTTTTTTTTCTAATTAAATTCTGAATTTTTCTAGCTCGCTGCTGCTTGCTCCTCGTTCGGGGGGGTCTAGCTCGTAAAAGAAGAAAAAGAATCCCGAGCAACGGCTCGTAACTCGGAATACTCGTAAGTTAGTGCACTCGTATGTCAAGGTTTTACTGTATATCACGTACAGGCATACAGGGAGTATTTATGTACATATAATATTACAGTGTATTTACACTCTCTCGCACATGCACACGCACACGCACACACTCACGCACACACCTGCACACATGCACACATGCATATACACAAGTGTGAAGGTTTCTGTCAGCGGAGAATCAAATGCGATGGGAAGGGGGGTCAGAACCAGTCACCCACAAAGGTGAGGACCACTAGAAGAGCATAAGTCGCTAATGGGCAGAAAAGAAAAAGGAATAAATACTTCTGGCTAAACAACAAAATAATAATCAACCCAGGACAAGTGGGTGACTTATGAGTGAGAACAAAACAAAGTCTCCCGAGCTCAAATACTAGAGCTGACACGGGAAAATGACAGAGAAGAAACAACTTCAACACGCAACACTAAAACGGCCTGTAAAAAGGTGAAATAAAAAATTAAACAACAAAAGAGACGGTCTCAGGGAGAACAGCACGAAGTAAGTAGAAACAGAAATAGCATCAACGAGGAATAATCCTCAACGTAAAACCTAACGTAGCTAAAGCAAGTCCCTCGTAAACATAAAACAAAGCTTTATTAAGAGGTCGCTTGTACCTGACTATACCTGGCTCAGTGTTGAGTCGATAAGACACAGAAGCACCGTAACACGGAAGTGCGGGACTTAAATAGTCGACAGGTAACTAGCACAGGTGAAGCGACTGAGTGCAGGGAGAAAACAAAACCTTGAAATGGAAAACGGAAAAAAGAGTGCTATCGAGCCGCTCAGAAGATGAACAGCCGTAGAAATAACGACAGCCTGCTACGACCATGACAACAAGTTAATTAAGCACTTGGTATTCCAGCAGTACATATCCAGTATATAAAAATATTAGGCAGGCCCAGTTGCCCATTGTTTTGACTAGCATAGCTACTAGAAGCTAGTGGTTATAGGTGGTCGTTGGGTCACTTTCGGCAGGAGCTTCAGTGACAAAGACTGGTGAACCTGCTGATGTTTCCCCAGTATCAGTGGCTAAGGTGATGTTGGTGTGGAAGTCTGAGGGAAAGACATCATGAACAAGGGATAACTGTGATTGAAAGCGCATACTCCTCGACCGCGATGTCTGATGTCAGTACAGATCGAGGGAAGAAGAGGGGTGTGAAGGGTGTTTGTGGTGCGGCTCTCACACCTAAAGCTGTGTCTGATTCACAAGTTCTCTCTCTCTCTCTCTCTCTCTCTGTAGACATTGCATTCAGACCCATGATTTTAGTGTCACTGTCACACCTGTAAACACCCCCCCATCCCCACACAAAATAATTAAAAACAAAAAACACCATTATTGGGTTCGTGCACAATGCTAGGATGTGTTCGAATCAGAACCCTATCTACTGCGTCTTGTCTCCTGCGTACTATGCACTGGCAGAAGTGTGCCGTTTAATGTGCACCGTTTAGCACGCGACATGCAGTACGCGAAAAATTTCCACCGTACTATTTTCCAACCTTACTGTGGAACTGTCATAAGACTTTGCGCGGCCGTGTCACGTGTTGTTTTTGTCGTATTTGAAGGAAAACATTTTTAAAACTAAGCTTCACGTCATATTTATGCGACCAAAATGTTTGTGTACTTCTTGAAAAGTGTGCTCCCGATTATACTCAACAAAACCCCGGAAGTAAGTGTATCATACGGGAGTTTAAATTATACCATATTTAGAGAAAGTTCTCAGAATTTCTCAGAATTTCATGGGAAATAGCAAGCTACATTAGCTGTAGCTACAGGCTACTTTAGCTGTAGCTATTTATGCTTTACTGAGGCTTCCTGAACCCCTTCATAGGTGGAGCTACCATGTGCTGTCAATCACTTTGCTGTCTCTCTCACACACACATACACATACATACTGTACATCCCTGCACACACACACACACACACACACACACACATATATTGTTGGTATGTATTTCTTTTATACTTCCTATATGCATACACATAAAATATTTTTCCCCAGGGCTTATAAACTACCGTTTATTATTACCTTTTATTATCTATGGATTTCAATAAGAGATGCTGTGGGCTGCAGAAGGTGGCAGGGGCCACATGACACTGTGATTATCAGCACGGGCTCAAACATAAATGCATTGTATTCACTGTCAGTCCAGGGTCTTGGCAACGTTGCATCTGCCCCAAATGCATGATGCCGCCTGTCGCACATCTCCAAAGTTCACAGAGTTGACCTAGCCCCCTCAATAACTCCACAGCGGGAGAATGTAAGGAATTTTCTCCACTTTTCTGTCTCCACTCCGCATAGCGTAGCCAACGTGTTATCGTTCCGCACCTTTGCAGAGCCTTAAACGCCCTCCTTCCACCTTCAAACGGGCCCCCGCTGAGGCCGGCCACATGTCTGAATGTTCGGGTGAGACATGCAAGGTGCCGTTTGACCCCAAAGAGCGAGCCCAGCCGGTTGGCGGAACCCAAAAAATATCTGTGGCTCTCCCCGTAGGTCTGTGGTGGTGGTACGCCCACAGGATGCTGTGGGCTCATGGCTTTGTAGGAAAATGGTGTCAGATGTAGACTCGCAACCGTAAAGGTGTTCTAGGTAGTGAAAGAAGCCCATTGAGTGCTTATTTATGAGACAGGAAGCGCTGCTGTAATGTTTGACGTTGGGTAGAATGGGGGGAAATATAAACGTTTAAAGCTGTAACGCGAGGAAAATTGTGTCTGCCTTTATTGACGGACATAAACGTGAAATATGCCGCAACTCCTGAAGATACAGACACTTCCACACTGAAAAAGAATAAGACTGTAACTGCAATGTTTTCATGCACCCAAGCTGGCGTTTTGCGCGTAGTCACCAAGGCAGAAAAAAAAAAAAAAACCCTGAGCAGAATGAATTGGGGTCCCTCTCGGTTTCGGGTCCCCTTTACTAGTTAGTAACACGGTTAATTTGAATTGACATGTCAGTGGGAGACGAGTGCTTTGTCGCTGTTCTGGATGCCGGCAGATTTAACCTCACCGCTTTGAGCATTACCACATCGGCACTTAGGAGAGAGCAAATCCTGCTGACACTTCTTCTGCCCCTGCCACTTCAGTTCCTCCATTGTTTTTCCTCTCCCCCTTTCTTCCTTTCTCCTGATTTCTCCCACTTGGCAGTTCCCGACTGTCAAGTGAGTTTAGCTTTTGTTTTACGTTGGGGATCCAGTCTGCGCCGTATGGGTTTAATTTTCAGTTAAGTGCAAGATGTGGTAGAGAGGGAGAGAGAAAACTGCGTTTGAACTGGGGGCCTAATGTAGTCAGGATGGAATCTGTCACTCAGCGTACTGCATGATGATGACTCAGGGCAGTTTTAGCTGTAAGCAGCAAATGATTTATGGACACCAACTGAACTCCTGCGGCAAAAGCCAACCAAGAGATCAGAGCAGCAACCAGGCCCTTTTTTTGGCTGGAGACTGGGGCCTGCATTTTTTTCATTCATGCCAAACTGCTTTGCACGGCAATTAGCTCTGTCCTCATTTAGTCTCCAGTCCCAAAGGGTAATGAAACTCATATATCATCCTCAAGACTGCTAATTATCCAGCTCAGTTGCAGGTAGGCTTTGTAACAGTGAGAAGGGCCTGTCGGCTTGATATTTATTGCTCTCCCAATAAGCAAGTTAAAAAAAAAAAAAGAAAGAAAGAAAAAACTTTCTTGAAAGGTTGCCCGTACCTCTCGCCTCACATCCTTGACATACCTCTTGAAAATGTGTGAGTCAAAGGGGGAGACGTCTTCATTCCGCGTAACTCATTTTTCATGCTGTAACTAAACATTCAGCAGGAACACAGCACAAGCGCTGGAAACATGAGAGCACATACATTTCAGGGGTCAGCTTGTCTCTGTTGATTTACTTTTGCTTAGTTAATGCTTTGAACGCCAGACCTGCAGGAAGGCACATGGTTAGAGAGAGCCCTCTGCCAGCTCAGTTCTGTAGAAAAACACCAGAATGTATTCACCTTGTAGACTTAATGTAACATTTGTTGTTGTGAATTTGGACAAAGTATAAAAAGCAAACGTAACAGGGATTTAAAAAATGTTTTATCTACAGTACAACACTATTATTTATAATATCTTGAAGGGAATAAAGAGAAACAGTTAGCTTCACATTTCTGACCAGTATTTGTCTGAATTTAGTAACCTTTAGCATAATTTATATCACACATCATTCATATGCATTCACATTCATATCATATAAATTACAGTATAACTATGTGCCATAAGAAAATAGTTCAAAGAATCTAGTTTATTCTATTCTGATTTGTGAAATGAACAGCCTATATCCAATGTACAGTGGACATTATTTCGCTATGTTATACTATGAGTGTTGCGGTTGCAAGTGAATAGCTATATAAGCTCTGTATAACGTAGAATATATTATTTTTTAATAGGAAAAATGTATTATAATATGAATTATATTTCATTAGGAAAGATGTTAAATGCTTGCAAGCTGGAATTAGGGCTGATCTCATATTTGTTTTTAAGCCCAACCTAGTACTGCTTTCAGTTACTTGTACCGAAACACAAGGCTGACTCTAATGGAAATATTTATACAGCTTCTCCATGCCTATAGGGCATCATTAATGCACATATCTCAAACAGCTAAGCTATGAAAAATATATGCAGGGTACAGTTTTGATTTTTGAAGTCAGACATTCCCACAATTTCACAGGCAAATGCGAAATTTATATTTCCCCCTATTCCTCATTTCTTTCAGACAGGCTCTTTCAAAAAAAGAAATCACCAAAACACATAGGAACAGATAAAAAAACCCCGAGAATCTACAGTGAAGCGTTCACAAAAATATATTTGCTCCCTTGTTTGTTGTGGAATTGATGAGCTGTGCATAACCTCATTTGCATACGTAGTTTACTTCACGTTTAAAGAGGCAAATATAATCTTTTTTTTTGCTATACAAGAATTATTATATATTGTTTTGCTATACCGCCTTTCCCCCAAGCCTAGAAACGCTGTCATATTGGATGGTAAAAGAGGAGAGGTTACCCCGAGTATCACAGAGGGGACTAATTGTCAAGGTTATGTCTCTGAAGATGATTGATGTCAGGCTAGGCTGTTCTGTCAGCCTGTCAGAGGGCTGGAATGTTTAATGTTCTCATTATTGGTTACGCTGTTGTGTATATTTCTCTGTCAGCACCGCGGACCCATCTGAACTGCCAAAGCACTTGAAAGGCCTGCGGGTCATTTATCATCCTCCTGACGCTCAGAATGCTCAGGCCCAGTTGAGTGCTCGTGATTTGTTATGACTTGAGAGCCAGCTGACAGACAGGTCCTCTGTAAAAACGGACCTGTTTCCTTTTTGTCGCGCGACGAAAACATCAATGTTCCCGTAATGGGCTACAACTGTCAGAAGAGGCTGGCACCTGACAGTTGTGCGGTCGCACTAATTTGCAGCCCCGGTGACTTGAGTTTCCCCGAGTTTAGATTTGGTTATAGTGTCACACACAAACGGGTCACCATCTGTTGTTGGGTGGGTGTTGGAGGAGGGGGGGTGGGGCATGCTGAGGAAAAATGGCTATGCTAATTGAAGACACGTCTTCATTTCATATTTATCGCGGCAGCCCACGTATTCTGTCTTTGAAGTTGAACTGCAACTAAAAAACAGGTAGACAGAGATTGAATAACCGCACAGAGAGGGAGAGAGGGAGAGAGGGAGAGAGGGAGCGAGGGAGCGAGGGAGCAGGGAGAGGGAGAGAGGGGAAGAGAAAAACAATGAGAGTGAAAGAAAGGAAATGAGAGTGAGAAAGAGAATGAAAGCCAGAAAAAGAATGAGACAGAGGGAGAGATGGAGAAAATGAGAGAAGGAAAGAGAGGGAGAGAATGAGAGGGAGAGAGAGAGCGAAAAGGAGAGGGAGAGAAAGTGAGGGGGAAAAATCTGATCTTTGTTTCCTTTCCCAGGCCGTGACATGATTAATCGTTCTCTTCTGATCTAATTTTGGAACATGAAAAACAGCACATTTGTCTTGAAGAAAAATGATGTGCCGCATGGTGCAGATGGAAATTTCGAGCACTGAAAAAGATTAAAGAGAAATTCCACTCCTTAGACCTAATCATGAGTTGTAGATTATTCTGTCGTTTTAACCAGATGGTAGGCTTGATTCTACAACCCCCTCCTTATATTAATGAATACTAGACTGTTATATTTGACTTAGGTAAGTGAAATGCCCATCACTGCTAATGGACTGCCAGCCGGCATAACGCATGTTATACCACTCGCGGCTCTTGCTGCATTTTTCATGTTTTATACCAACGTAGAACATTTTGTTTCCTACTCTTCTCCGTCATTGTCACTGTTTTGCTAAATATTTTCACATGGAAGAAAAAGTACAAACTTGTGTCCGCAGCTAATTTTCTCACATAGGTCAGGGCTATTACTCTGCAGCTAAAAGCGTCACCTCGGGCGAGGCGTGGGGGAACTCAATAGTAACTTGATTAAGTTCCCCAGTCAACATGACTGCCAACACGGCAGTATGTTAACAAACCTAATTATAGGCGGGTCGTGATAAAGAGGGGCGGCGAAGGCCGCGGTGCATCTTGACGGTCACGTGTCGACCGGACGGAGCCTCATCCTGGGTCAGAGAGGGAGATTGTCTGAGGCGCACGAAAACGCCCGGAGTCCTCGTTCGGTTTTTCACTTTGCCGCAGTCAGGTGACCCGCCCACAGTTCTGTTGTTATCGGCGCTGTTGCTGAAATGTCGTTCCGCTCCACGCCTTCTCCAGAGGAAGTACCGCACTTTGGCCTATACCATGGCTCGTGCTTTGCATCCAGCATAACCTCTCCCCTATTTTCTGAAAATTATTTTATAGATTTTTTATACATGTAGCATGTATGTGTGTATCTACACACGGTTAGAAACTAATGCCACTGTAGCCAAAGGAGAACCCTGGTCGACTTGCATTCACCCTTCCTCCTCCAAAGGCCAGCGGTGTATATCTGGCCATTGTATGCTGAAGGACATAACTTAAAGCTTGAATCTGCGATTACAGAGCCCAGTCTGCGGACTGAGTCACTCAGGAGATGCACTTTCAAATCCATTTGCTGTATTTGGGCCCAGTTTTTTGATCCCCCATTTTGTGCACTGTCTCAGTTTGTAGCGCTCCATCCGCTTGGGAGAATATGAACGGCCACGCCTGTGCAGCTGCTGTTGCTTATCACTCTGCAGACGTTGCTTTTGATACTTCTTTCAGGGCCTGGTTTAACCTTTTTAGCACGTGCAGATTTAATAACGGAACCAATGATTGGTGCAAAACAAATACCATGACCAATCACTGGTCACGTTATTGGTTTTGCGTGTGCTAAAAGGTTTTGCACATGCTAAAGGTTTTTAGTAAATTTGGCCCTCAATGTGCAGCTGATGTAAGCAGAAAAAAAACAAAAACATGAAACACTCTTGCATGATGAGGCGGGAATTGCCATGCCAACTGACGCCCCTCCTGGATGATGACACGGCGAAATGTACTTCATCCCACAGGCACGTCAACTTCAGTCGAGATGTGATTTCAGAACGTGGGGCAGGTCACTGCACTGAGAATGAGCGCTTTGCCAGGATGCGCCACCCAGGCCTCCCGCGTGCTTGTACGTTTATAATCAAGCATCCCAGAATTCCACCCCAGTTAAAGTACCCATCGTTACACTGTCAAAAATCAGGTATACTGGGACTGACGTTGCAAATCATTCAATCTCGGCTCCATCAGTTTGAGTTATTAAAGTGATTTATTTCATGAAAACACAGAGGCCGGCGATTGTGCAAGTTCAGCTTGTAAAAATGTTTCTGTCCTTTTGAGGAAGCTCGGCTCAGAGGAGCATTTTGTTTGCAAGAAGAAGAAAAAAAGAGACTGACTGAAATACACATTTCTGTGAAGATTAATCATTATGGAATCTGTCTGCTGCTGACATTAGCTAATGCGCATACGAGTAGTGCACTTAAAATCATAAAAATAAGAAGACGAAATCATGGGAAATGTGCGAGCCAGTGCGCGAAACACCGCGTGAATATGCCAAGTGTAATTTTAAAACAACAGCAGGGGATCTTGGATCATGCTCTGAGCTAATGACACGGACAGAGAGAGCGCACAATGCCAGTATGTCATACACTAAATGGTGTTAAATTAGACCCTGTATACTGCTGTTGGAGACCACATTCATCTTACTCAACGTTGGTCTGTTTCTTACAAATTTGGCAGTAAGAGCTTCCACATGCCAAGTTTGTGCTGGGGGAAAAGTTGGGGTTATCAGCAGAAGTTTGCATGCCATGTCTTTAATCAGTCTGCAGTTAATTAGCAGCTCCCGCACAATGAGGCCACAAGTCATTAATCATAGGAGCCCTGAGCAGTCAACTCCTCGCGAGCAAGACGTTTCGCCACAAAAGTTTTCTTTCCATGATGGGCTTCAAAATAGGCCAGCGTTGCCTTTCATGGCCAATAGTGTGTAAATTACAGGCCCGGTCGAGTCCTGACAGACAGGGGCCCTCTGTTTTCCGCTTACTGTTGGTCTTTCTATGGGCTTGGTTGACAACAGATTTCTTCACTCTTAAACAAAACGAAACTCTCTCACGGGCACTCCCTCTCACGGGCACTCCCTCTCACTCATGCACACTCATGCACACTCATGCACTCATGTATCTATTCTACTGTGCAAAAATAAGAATAAAGTATCTGCATCCGTATAAACAAAGTGCAGTCTATCAGGAGTCTTTACATGTGCTTTAATGTACTAAAGTAATGTCCTAAGCTATTCTATGCAATGCAGTCATATGCCTTATTTTTTGTTTTGTGCATTATATGCCTTCTCACCAATAACATCCATCCTGAAGGTGGGCCAGAAAGAAGTAAGTTTGTAATAGTCTGTCTTAGATGTGGTGGAAATATCTGAAAGGTGTTTAAAGATACGTTTAATATAAATTGTCATTTGTAAGGAACAGGAACATTCAGCGATCCATCACTCTGCTGTTGAACCAGCCTTGCACACACATTACTCAGGGCCATGGCCATTTCAGATTATGGTGGCAAGATGGAGGCATCTTAAATAATCTATCTGCGGGGCTGTGACAAGCAAATTTTTAATCTGGAGTAAAGATGGGTAAAAATGTCAGTCCACCTGTCTGCACAGATAAATTAATCAGTTAAGATTTTTTCTTTAGTTACATCCCACATGACGTGTAAATCTTTTTGGAGGGAGGCAAGACGTCAGTGTTATCACTCCAAACTTTCAGACGGCTTCATTTACTGTTCCGGCACCCCACAGTGACAGGGGTATATATTTCTCCTAACGAGAGCTTTGGGGCCAAACACATACAGTTTATACTCTGAAACACAGAAGGATAACTGGTAACCATCAGGCAAGACCTTTCAGAGGTCATTTGTGTTGCAGAATAACACTCCAACACTTGTCAGTCGCTGCTTTACAAAGGCAGAAAATAAATGGTGAAACTTGTGAGAAAAGCCCTTCTAGACTAAATCAAATTCTGAAGGTGTATCCCCTTAAAAGTTCAAGCCTACATGTGTGCGTCACATTCTTTAGGCCATTTGTGTAGCACTCTGAAGCCTTCCTGCGTACTCTCTGCCGTACACGTATGTGCCTTGTATATTCACCCTTTCACCTTGGGGGGGTCAGAACATTTCCAAGTGTGTTTTGAGAAGTCAAAAAGTGGCATCAAGAGAATGATTGCTCAAATTCAGAAGAGCAGCTGCCATGGCTTCATACCTATCATTTGTCTTGTTACTGATATATCAAATTCACTTCACTGCACAGTCATAAAAATGCATGAGAATGTCGATGCTTGAGTGACCCATTAATCTTGTTTAAAGTAGCAAATATAACATGTTCCTCATCCCGGGTGATAAACTTGTACCTTATACTTTTATGAAGGATTTATTGTTGATTTAAAAAATGCTCTGCTGTGCCTTACAAGGTATGAAATAGCACAATGACAACAAGCTTTCTTGCGAAAAGCTGTTTCATTAAGATAATCTCATGTTTGACGGTGTCGTTTTGAAAACCTCACAAATTCAGCATTGTGTTCCCCTGATGAAAGTGAACGGTGCTGAATAGTATTTCTGTAATTAGAAGATTCATTACACTGGGAGAAGGACCTGTATATCAGCCAATACAACATATATATACTGTAGGTAGAGAACAAAACGATGGAATTACCAAAGTAACTACAGTATATTATGGCATCACTTTGTTTTCCGATGTTTGGGAGATACAAGATACAGATCACAACCTGTTTTTGTCTTAATATTGTTAATAAGTAAAGTAATGATTATTACATCATCAATTTAAAAAAGGTTGGAATCTTTCCGGACGGTCACATACCATCACAGACTCATACCGTGAAGAACCATAAACGGTAAACAACCATAAGTAACTAAATAATGTGAAGTGCTATGCTGTTTTACTGCAGTTCTGCTTCAATATAGTGGTACAATCTGTCCATACTGATATGATTAGGGCTACACAGTAAAATCTCCAGTGTTAATTCAACTCTAACAGAGTACATATGAGCCTAATCTGGCCAGAGTAGGCTCATATGTACACGGTTAGAGTTGAATTAATTATAATTACTGGACATTTTACTGTGAATTTACTGTGTAATCGGTGATTATTCTCTGATCGAGTATGTGTCAGGAATGTGGTAGGAACGCAGACGGCACGTAAAAATAAACCAAAGTTTATTTTGGGTCGAAACCCAGGGATGAGGCGAAGATGTAGTCAGTGGACATGCGGAGATCAACAACCAGGAAGTCACGGCAAAAGTACAAAAACACAATCCAAAAGGCGACGTCAGAAAACAGAAACAAAAAGTCAGGAACACAGAAAAGGCACATAAGAAAACGAACTGAACACGGGTCAAAAAAGACTTGTAGCGAAAGAGGGCAACTGTGATGAACTCGCAACAAACACAAGAGTAACAAGCAAACGAGGAACAGGTGAGTAGCGGGGCAGGTGACACACATGGTAATCAAGAGCTGAGACGAGAGGCGGGGCTGACACAATGGGGAAGTGAAAAACACAAGCGCACGGATGAGAGATGGAGAATAAAAACAAAAGCACACAAAACAACACCGAACAAACCGAAAACTAAGTAACAGTAAAGCACAATACAGACTCAAATACTGACAGTATGAGTACAGAGTACTCAGGTTTGGACACAATACAGACTCAAATACTGACAGTATGAGTACAGAGTACTCAGGTTTGGACACAATACAGACTCAAATACTGACAGTATGAGTACAGAGTACTCAGGTTTGGACACAATACAGACTCAAATACTGACAGTATGAGTACAGAGTACTCAGGTTTGGACACAATACAGACTCAAATACTGACAGTATGAGTACAGAGTACTCAGGTTTGGACACAATACAGACTCAAATACTGACAGTATGAGTACAGAGTACTCAGGTTTGGACACAATACAGACTCAAATACTGACAGTATGAGTACAGAGTACTCAGGTTTGGACACAATACAGACTCAAATACTGACAGTATGAGTACAGAGTACTCAGGTTTGGACACAATACAGACTCAAATACTGACAGTATGAGTACAGAGTACTCAGGTTTGGACACAATACAGACTCAAATACTGACAGTATGAGTACAGAGTACTCAGGTTTGGACACAATACAGACTCAAATACTGACAGTATGAGTACAGAGTACTCAGGTTTGGACACAATACAGACTCAAATACTGACAGTATGAGTACAGAGTACTCAGGTTTGGACACAATACAGACTGAAATACTGACAGTATGAGTACAGAGTACTCAGGTTTGGACACAATACAGACTCAAATACTGACAGTATGAGTACAGAGTACTCAGGTTTGGACACAATACAGACTCAAATACTGACAGTATGAGTACAGAGTACTCAGGTTTGGACACAATACAGACTCAAATACTGACAGTATGAGTACAGAGTACTCAGGTTTGGACACAATACAGACTCAAATACTGACAGTATGAGTACAGAGTACTCAGGTTTGGACACAATACAGACTGAAATACTAACAGTATGAGTACAGAGTACTCAGGTTTGGACACAATACAGACTCAAATACTGACAGTATGAGTACAGAGTACTCAGGTTTGGACACAATACAGACTCAAATACTGACAGTATGAGTACAGAGTACTCAGGTTTGGACACAATACAGACTGAAATACTGACAGTATGAGTACAGAGTACTCAGGTTTGGACACAATACAGACTCAAATACTGACAGTATGAGTACAGAGTACTCAGGTTTGGACACAATACAGACTCAAATACTGACAGTATGAGTACAGAGTACTCAGGTTTGGACACAATACAGACTCAAATACTGACAGTATGAGTACAGAGTACTCAGGTTTGGACACAATACAGACTCAAATACTGACAGTATGAGTACAGAGTACTCAGGTTTGGACACTTGACGATACTGAGTACCGATACAAATACTTTTAATAATATTTCATTTTTCTATTACCATAAAAGTGAGTACCAGTATCGGTGCATCCCTAGAGCTAATTGAGACTTTTCAAAGAAAGCAGCACTGTTTAGAATGCTAGGTGGTTAGCAGTCACTCCCGGAGTAGCTTTTCAAAAATGATTTAATGACAAACTCCATGATTTATGTGAAAAGACAATATGGCTGAAATTGTACCAGTGACGGTATACAATAGTCATATTGCCTACACCTACATCCAAGGGAAAGTTTTATACTTTCCTTAGTTGAGGAAAGTATAAAACAATGGCCTTGTTCTGCTTGATCATTCAATATTAATAAGTTACGACTGACATCAACTTTTCCTTCTAAGGCTATGAGTGCATACAAACCATCGGAAAATGCAACCCACACCATTACAGAACCACTAGAACCCTCAATGCTGGAAGACTTCTTTTTGTTTTCTACCTGCATTATATACTTAGTTTGTAAGGTTTACCACATGAAAACTGCTTTAGGGTGAACCAGTGTTTTATAGATCTATAGGCTATGTGTTTATTTTCAAACTGGCGAAAAAAATGCAATTTGCATTCTTGTTATTTGCTTAAATGGACTGAGTGAGGGTGAGAGCATGAAGTCGAAGCTGCTGTGGGTGATATAAAACACAGATTTAACCTGCCTCTTTATGGCGGTTTATTCTGCTTGTCAGACAGTGGAAGCGATGAAGTAATGATTAATATGGGGGATGTTTGGAAAAGTAAATCCTCACTGCAACACAAATAAACCATAGGGTTTCTCAGGGTGATTAAACCTACATTTCACGGTTGATTGAACATGCAAAAAAGTCATCCGTTTTCCTACGGCTCTCTAAACAGTGATGTGAGTTCCCTTCCAGCAAAGTATATGACCATTGTGGAAGGTTTATACTTTGAAACAGACTGTTGAAGAAAAATGACTACATTAATTTATATAACCGCAGGGATTTCTTGATTAGGTAATTTATATGGGGGACAGGTTTATAATGGCTAACTTACCGTCATGTCCCGCAACAGTTATTTCAGAAATTCAGCTATAAAAGCAGACGGTAAATTTAAGATTTTTCTATTGGTGTCTGCAAGGTCCCATAAACTGGTATCTGATTTTCAATAAATCTCTTCTTTATTAAATTGAGAGGGATTACGTCATAAGACAGAGTTTTTAAAGTAGATTTTGTTGATGGACATCCACACAGTTTTGTGGTGGATGTTCTCTGAGTGACTAGTGTGCAGTTTGCTGCCTGAGATACAAACACGGAGCTGTGTTAGAAGTCAACGTAGTTATTAAGGCTGACACTGTATCCAAGGACAAGGGTAAATGGTGTAGAGAATGTTTGCTAGCACCCCAATGCCTGTGGTGGCCTCATGTGTTCTCTGGCTTGTTTGAGGTGCAGAGGGAGTGTTATGGATGGAAATAGTCTACAGAGAAATATTGTACTTACAAAATCTCCTGAACCTATAAAGAATGTCTTGGTCATTTATCAGCATGACTTTACACTCAAGATATGAGAAAGATCTAGTCTTTAATTTAGGTTAAAAAAAATTTTTTTTTTTAAAAAGAAGAAAAGTCACAGTTATTGACAATGCTACAAATAGTTACAAACAAAACCTTATAGAAGTATATTCCCAATCATATTTTACTTTTTTAAAGCACAACTGAGGCTTTAGGAACTATTATGTGGTAATTCTAAGCTTCCTGTTTTGCGGGTATAAATAAGAGGTGACACACCGGCCAAAACCCTTTAGATCGGACAAATTAAATGAGGCAAATGGTTGTTGACCTTTATAAATCAGGCAATGGCTATAGGAAAATAGCTTAATGTCTACAACTACCTATTTCCACTATTAAAGCAATAATTAAGAAGTTTAAAGCAACTGGAGCTGCGATGAACCTCCTTGGAAGAGTATGCAAGTGTAGTTTGCTCCCATGCACAATGAGGAGGTTAGTTGAAGAGGCAATCATTTCTCCAAGAATCACAGTTTGAGAATTGCAGAAGTTGCTTGCATTCTGGGGTCTCCAAAAGTACAATTAGTCACCACCTCTTTGCCAACAAGCTATTTAGAAGGCTTGCCAGAAAGCCCCTGCTGTTAAAGGCCCTGGGAACTTTGTTAGTATACATGGTGTCATGGACTCCATAAAATACCAAGAGATGTTAGACCAAAGATCTGGCTGCCTCTGCCAGAAGGCTAAAAGTGGGTTGTGTTCCAGCAGGACAGTGAATAATAGCACCTCAAAATCTGCACAAACATTGTTCACTGACCACATAATCAAGGTTTTGTAAAGGCCATCCCAGTTCCCTGACATGAACCCCTTTGAAAAATTTCTTCAAAATGTGTATCCCATGGTCAATTTTGAGGTGGTCAGTCACACCAGTTGGTTATTAGAATTAGTATTTCCACTTGTTCACTTAGAATCTGCAAACTACATTCAAACAACCATGCTCTTTGCCCTCGAATTGTCTTTGTTATGTTCACATGAGTCCCTAGAGGCCATTAGTTTTCTCTGTTTGCTGGTGTGCAGTGCACTTTATTATACATTCTGGTAGTTTCCTTTTTATTGTATTTGCCATGCAGTTACCACAACTTATCACACATTACATTCTAAATCTAGAATTACAGCACAGATATCAGAAAATGAACAATATTCTTCTGTCCAGAACAACACAAAGCATGCTTCATCATTGTGTGATCCAGTACTTACAAATTCATCTTCAAAAAGGCCCGTTCATCCACCTCTTCTGATGAGCATTCTGGTGTCTGCAAGCTTCTCCTTGTCCAGATGCATGTATGTATGATTTAATTGTCATAACTATCTGTAATCTCAGCTGAAGCAATGCCACACATCAAATGAACCATAATTCTGCCATTTACTGTCGCTCCAAAGAAAGACCTATTGACTTACATTCTGATCCATTTTCTAAAATCTGTCTAGAATATTCTGTAATGTGCAACATTTGTCTTATTTTGCACATTTTTAATTAACACAACAATACCACTAACACAATTGTTAATTTCAGGTTATTGGTAAATATGTCAATATGTTTTACAGATTATGTCAGTATTAATTTTTTGTCTGCTGAAAAAAAAAAACATTAACAAGAAGAGTATGCTGTTTTATAACCAGCATACTCTCATACTCGGCATACTCTCATACTCTCATACTCTCATACTCTCATACTCAGCATACTCTCATAGTCAGCATAATCTCATACTCAGCATACTCACGGAGGCAATTCACTTTAATAATTGAACTTTGAGACTGTAAATGTATGTATATAAAAAGGCCTTACACGCCATTACCTTGGTTTGCATTCCATTAAACTTTTATTGCACCCTTTGGCGGAAATCTTCATCATGACTGGACGTAATGCAATCACCTATCGGGGAATAACTTCCAGTGCTTTCCTTGTTTGGAGAGTGACCCAGAGATGAGGTTGAGAGAATCAAATTGCGTTTAGATAACATGCAACTAATAAATCACCTCTGCCATTTTTTAGTAATGTGTTAGTCAGGATAGGTTACATGAAAATAATACCGTGGTGCAAGATACTGGCCTGAGGTCTTTCCTTTTAAAGGTCCAAAAACTATGAAGACATTTCCCACCCGGCAAGCAGCTTTTTCATAGAACAAACAAACAAACAAAAAAAGTTGTGATTGCTTAAGTTTGCATATCCTAGTTCAAAAGCCGTACAGTCTCCCAAACAAACAGAAACGTTGCTCGCAGTGAAGTTTTAGTTTGTCTAACTGTAACTTGGTCAGGTGTTATAGTTCAGCGGAGTGGGGTGAAGTGCTACTTGCACAGGATTTTGTTTATTTTAGGAATACCCAAACTCAGGATGGGGTACTGGTATTGGAGTAAAACATTGTAGAGCTTGTTACTTATCTTTGTTGTGATTAGATTGTTAGATCTGGATTCTAAGGTACTCTCCTCAGTGATATACAAGATTTAAAATCTATTGTTAGGAATATCAGTCCATTGTAAAATTACAGTGCCCTCCACAATTATTGGCACCCCTGGTAAAGATGAGTAAAAAGGGTTATAAAAAATTCACCTTATGGTGAATTAGCTTAATCTCACACTGAAAAAATTAGAAAAGTCCAATCTTTAATTGAAGTAAATTTATGCTGAGAAAAAAAAATCCCTCATCAAGAAATAATTATTTTTAACAAAACCACGTGTGCCGCAATTATTGACACCCCTAGAAATTCTTATGAACAAAATGTAACTGAAGCATTTTTTCCATTTATATTTAACTTTTTAAAGTTGATCAGAGTGTTTAGGAACTTTCAAGCAGTAATCCATGACTTCCTGTTTCACTGGGGTATAAATATGAGGTGACACAGAGGCCATATTTCCTTATTCATACATCAACATGGAAAAAATAAGAGAACACACAAATAAAATTAGGGAAAAGTGTGTTGAGCTTCATAAGTCAGGGAATGGCTATAACAAAGGGCAATACTTAAAAAGTTCAAAGCAACTGGAACTGTTACAAACTTGCCTGGAAGAAGACCCAAGTTTATTTTGCCCCCATGCAGAGTGGTAAGAGAGGCAAACATTTTTTCCAAGGATCACTGTTGGAAAATTATAGAGCAAAGTAGCATTTTGGGGTCATCAAGTCTCGAAAACTACCATTAGACGTCACCTCCATGCCAACAAATTATTTGGAAGGCATGCCAGAATAAAGCCTTTCCTGTCATTTCACCACAAACATAAGTGCCTGGAGTTTGTTAAACATTACTGGAACTTTGACTGGAACCGTGTTCTATGGTCAGATGAAACAAAAATTTAGCTTTTCGGCAACCAACACTCAAGGTGGGTTTGGCGTAAAAAGAAGGATGGCTATTCTGAAAATAACCTGATCCCCACTGTTAAGTATGGTGGAGGTTCCGTGATGTTGTGGGGCTCTTTTTCCTCCAAAGGCCCTTGGAACCTTGTTCGGGTACATGGCATCATAAAATACCAGGAAATTTTTAATCTGAATCTGGCTGTTTCAGTCAGGAAACTAAAACTGGGTTGTCGTGGCTCTTCCAGCAGGACAATGATCCAAAACATATGTCCAAATCAACACAAAAATGGTTAACTGAACACAAAATCAAGATTCTGCCATGGCCATCTCAGTCCCCTGACCTAAACCCCATTGTAAACCTGTGGGCTGAGCTGAAGAGGAGAGTGCACAAAAGAGGACCTAGGACTCTGGATGATCTGGAGAGATTCTGTAAAGGTCTCAGATTTCTTGCTCTGTATTCTCCAACCTTATTAGATGTTACGGGAGAAGACTCAGTGCTGTTTTATTGGCAAAGGGAGGTTGTACAATGTATTAAATGCAGGGGTACCAATAATTGTGGCACATGTGATTTTGTTAAAAATAATAATTTTTTGATGGGGGATTTTATTTTTTCAGAATAAATTTAGGTTACTAAAGGTTGCATTTTTCAAAAAAATTCAGCGTGAGATTAAGCTAATTCACCAAGTGGTGAATTTTTTTAACCCTTTTTACTCATCTTTACCAGGGGTGCCAATAATTGTGGAGGGCACTGTACATAAATGCTGATAGGCTCATAAGCAATCCTTCCATCCCAAAACAAAGTTTAAGTGACATAGGCAGGTAATAGACACACACACACACACACACACACACACTGTAAAAAAATTTAGGTGACTTCAACATAAAAAAATAAGTCAACAGTCTGAAAACAAAATTTTGAATAAACTGAACTTCTGGACACAAAGTTGATTAACTCAAAATATCAATTTATTTATGAATGTGTGTTAGAACTAATGTTTTAAGTCCTTTGT
Source organism: Ilyophis sp. 1 JC-2022 (assembly GCA_022702515.1). Lineage (NCBI taxonomy): Eukaryota > Metazoa > Chordata > Actinopteri > Anguilliformes > Synaphobranchidae > Ilyophis > Ilyophis sp. 1 JC-2022. The sequence continues at coordinate 89,148,618 of CM040405.1, forward strand.
GTCACACACAGTTCTAACACACATTAATAAGTTTGACAAAATGGATATTTTGAGTTAATCAATTTTGTGTCCAGAAGTTTAGTTTATTAAAAATTTTGGTTTCAGACTGTTGACTTATTTTTTTATGTTGAAGTCACCTACAATTCTTTACAGTGCACACACACACTACCATTTAGGGTCCTACTGTCTCAAGGTGATCTAGCACTTTGACAAGACTAGTTTGAAGTAGTAGGCTACTGTTCAAATCAGACTTTGATATAATTTCATTTGAAATAATGTTGAAAAGTTCATTCTCTTCCCATTAATCTGGAATTAATAGAATCATGTATGGGGTATTACATGGCTGCAACTGTGCTTTTGAAATTATGTACACATCCAAAATTACTTCAAATGCTGTTTTGTGGTCCAGGCACTAATTTGACTGTCAGTGCAGACCGATACAGAAGTTGAGTAGCCTTTTCCACCAGGTTTATTTTCTGTTATTAATGGATGGTAAATTTTTTCCACATTTACAGAGATTAGGAAATGCATACTCAATAGATCAAATCTAATTGCTGAACTAAAGTTCTCAGATGTGTGCAGTGGTGACGTGCTATTTGGAGCAGCTGTTATTCTGATGCGTGTTGTTTTCGAGCCTACCCTTTGTGGTCTCTCCCCAGCACGACTCCTTGCAAATGGCAGTTCTTTATGGACAGATTTCTGTATCGGCCTACTTTCCATGGCAAAAGGTTTATCTGGAATACTTAAGTATATGTCCAGTAGCCATGAGAAACACAAGATTTTTTTTTTGCCAGAGATAAAGACTGCAAAAATAACTGATTTTTTTTCGCTTCAGACTGTAGTCTACTTTTGTGTGATTGTGCTGAGTTACTGCTGAGATTTCAGATCCTAACTAAAGTTTTAGTCTTAATCATTTGTACAAGAGTAGAGTGGGAGAGTGATCACCAACTCTAGAACTGGGAGAAAAACACTAGACCTCAGTTGCCTAATTTACTACAACTGACGGCAAATATCTTCTGAAAAGAAGGATTACAGCACCTGCTTAAAAACGAGCACGAGTAAAGCTAATGATGCAGAGAGAAAGTTTGCAAAAATACTGGATAGAGCTTGAGAGTGATCGGTAGAAGAAAAAACAGCTCGGGGAGAACTTCTGGAAATAGGGTTTTCAGACTAACTCCTTCAGATTTAGTATACAGATTAAGTTATGGCTTTCCTGGAATAATGTTCAACTGAACATTTTATCATTACTCAAAACTAGTCACCTTCTTGCTGTTGTGTTGCAATAAGTAAGCTGGAACAATGTTTTAAGAGTAATTGTATGCAGAAACTTCTTAAGTGCTTCCTTTAAATCTACAACTTCTAAATAGGTTTCATGTAAATGACTCCATTTAAAAAAAAAAAAAAAATTATTTTCTAAACTGTAAAATACATTTTATGAAAGTACAGACAAGACCGCAACGCATTATCACTACAAGAACAAGGTGATGAAGCCTCGGAAAATTATTTTTTGAGTGTTCACAGATTCCGTAGCCTTTTGAATTTTAAAGCAGACTACATTATTAACTGGAAATAGGCAGTTTGTGCTGAAGCAGACTCTTTGTATTTAGAGGACATCCTGGTTTAATACTGAACTGAAAGTTCTCGAAATGCTTGTGAAGCCCTTCAGTGTCATAAAAAATAACCTCCCAGGAGGCCATGAATTTCTACATTTATTTTATTTACCAACAGACCTAGTTTTGTTCTTTGGGATTTTAAACAACTTTCCACATCTAGATATGAAAACTGATTGCAAAACGAACTACACATATATTTGGATAAATGCTGTATTTTTTTTGACATGCAAAGCAACAGGTGTCCGCCTAAATAAACACACTAATGCTTCTTTGGTCATAAATCTTTCCTGTTATCTATGCATCCGCATTTCAGAAACCATACCCGTCGAGTTAGATATTAGCTTAGAGACGATGTGATAAGTAACCACAATGGCCTTTGACTGACAGAGCCAGAGAAAGGGAAGATGAAGTGCTCCTTAATGAGTCGTACAGTGCTGACTCTAGTATTCAGACAGTGGTTACTGCTGTGCAAAGCACACCTTTCCTTTGAACTTCCAGTTGGACTGACAAAAGCAAACATTTGGAGAAAAAAAAATAAAACAGTCTATTCATATTTTATAATAATGTTCTCTTGTGAAAACTGAAGGTAAATCATGTATCAAATATTAACACAGGTACGCGTACTCGCCACATCAAACATATCCGTTTTCCTCTAGAGCCCTGAACTGTGGATACGGATTTCAATGTCTCTAGCTTTGTAGTTTTTTTCCAGCCTTTATGATTCGCCGTTTATCACGGTGCACATCACTGCTGAATGTACTTGAAGGGCGCTGCCTGCCTGAATTATTAAAAGCTGCGACTGTAAACGGGCTATAAAATTATTTTCTCCAGTACTTGATTATAATTATTGCCTTATACGCCATGTGTGGACATGGATTGTGTAGTGTTTTTGGTGCTGTTACAGACACATACCCAGTATTCTGCAGTATACAGTAAGATTATAAAGTAAATGCGGCTGGATAAAGTATTACAGGCAATAATGCCTATTGTGTATACACAATATATATACTAGATGCGACAAAGCCATAGACATTTACACATGTTTATATGAGGAACAAACCACATTATTGGCTTGTTCATAACTAGATCCTAAAGACTTTTTGCATGTTAGCTCTAGCATTTTTTTTAAAGATTATATTCATTGTCTTTTTAAAAAGTCCTAATTATTTAAGAACAATCAATTTAGGGCTAGCACAATAGCTCGCTCAGAATGATGAATTCTCCACAGTCTTGACATCCTGTTTCTCTTATGGTTCAAATATTGTAGGCTGTGTCATTAATCATTGTTATTTTGCATTATTTATGTGGAAGCAAAATTTTGAAGAGTGTCCTTCGCACTTTAAGAAATGAGACCATGTTATTCTCTAAGGGCCAGTGCCTTTTTCAAAGAGTGCATTCGTTTCCTCTCATGACAGAGAATTGTCAACCACAGTTAGTCAATTTAACCTCAACATAACCAGTTAGTTGCTTCTCACAATAATATTAAATTTATGTTTTCGATGTTTTGTGACCAGGTAAAGGAAAATAGCTAGTGAAACCTGGTCAATCCCAGGTTGAGCCAGCAAAAAAAAAAAATCCAAAAAAAGAGAAAAGAAAAATTACTTTTTGGAACCGGTTTCAACTGAGACAATTATGTCTAGTGCAACCTGCCATTAAGATACAGAGATGAAATAGTGAATGGTAGAGCAGAGACGGATAATTTAGTTGGCAGGACAGGATCTGAGCACAAACTGATGAAACTGAGGGGGGAAGAGGTTTCAGGGAGAAAGGAGATGTGTAAAAGAGAAAATTGCTTTTAATGGAACCTCTGCAATGAGGACTGGAGGGGGGTCTTATAGGATCTAACTCTCAATAAGCAGGCGATTCATCAGTCTCCGAGCGTGCAACAGCCGACAGAGGCTGAGAGCAGCGAAAATTGCTGGCTTGGTGACAGGCCACATCTCAAGGTGACGTGAGGCTACTGCCTTCACGCTTTTCCACTGTAGTTGAACAAATTATTATTGCTATGCTGTTTTTGCCCTTGTATCACAAAATGTAATATTTATGAGTAAAAAAAGTAGATTAAAATCCCATCCTCAGACAGCGCGCGAGTAAGTATACCAGAGATAACGCCCGTAACGTTTAGAAAATTTGCTAACTTGTCACTGTTCTGGTTACCTAAGGGACCGTTGACCGTTGAAGTTAAAGTTTCCCCTTCACCCTGCCAGGGAACACAGCTGAAGATGAGCTGAGCAATTCCGTAGGAGGAGGCTGAGCCTGGCGGCTAAGTTCGCTCCTGCTGCCGTTGAGCTCGTGTGAACCTGGCGCAGTCGGCGACAGCTTCTCCGCCCGTTCCCATCGGAATGTCCTTCCTGGTTTAAGAGAGGCCGCAGGAGATGGCAACGGCCCCGGAGAAGGAAACGCCGCCATCACTTGTTAAATAGATCAGGTGTCAGTCTACCTGGGAGTACATGGTGTTGCTTTGAGGAGTATACTGGAAGTAGGCCATGCAAGTATACTGGAAGTAGGCCCCCCTCCGTGTCAATGGCGCTCGCTCGTCCCGACTGCGGAGCTTTTCCACCCTAGCTCCCCAGTGGTGGAACGAACTTCCCATTCCCCTACGTTGTATGCCAACCCTGCCTGCGTTCCGTCGTGGCCTGAAAACATACCTTTTCAGACTCCACCTGGACGGATACACTTATCTAGGACCTCTCATGGTACTTGTTTCTTGTTTAACTGTGTGTTGAAGTTTATACTATTTAGAATAGAATTATAGTAGAGCTGATTTACCCAGTTTACTGTGAACTGCATTGAATGTTCATTACTAGGGATAGCTGCTACTTTATGGGAAGGATGTGCTTTCTGTAGTTACTTCAGTGACGTTTCTGTATGCACTTACTGTATGTGGCTTTGGATAAAAGCGTCTGCTAAATGACTGTACTGTAAGAAGCACTGTATAAGGCTTAGGTGATGTCGCCGGCTCAGTGATACCATGGCCGAATCAGGCTGTGATGAGGACGTCATCAGACCGGATTGCCACCGTGCTCATGAGATCCATCCGCCAGTATTAATACAGTGTGCTAGTAAGACGACAGACTCTGCATAGTGCTTCAGAAAAAAGTCATATTATGAACTTTATTTTTTGTTAATATTCACCTGTATTGTGAAGCTATGCTTGGTTACGTCTTCCTTATCGCTTCAAGTTGCTCTAATTCATGCTAAAATGGAAGAAATGTTTCCATATCTGGCATTTGCCTCTAGTAGAATACCTCCTTGCAACAATAACAGCTGCCTTTAAACTATGGTGCTTGTCATCGCTGCAACACATGTGTTAACCATCTTATTTTTGGACCTCGCAATACAGTTTTGCAATGACACGCACTGCACTAATGATCTGGTCTGATAACTCTGAGTTCTATCCTCAGAGCATTCATTTACATATGTCCTTCACACATTTTCCACTCCTAGATTGCAGATTCATGACTTCGAAATGACTGAGTGTGAAGCCAAGTCTACAATTAGGAAAAATGACCACTTATCTGGGACAATTTTTATAATCAAGGATAATCTCTGTTGTGTGTAACTGTTGTGTGTTGATTTGCATTTGCCATTAATATTAATCTGTAATATACACTTTAGCACAATACTGTGTTATAATACCTTTTATGAAAAGACTAGACAGATATGGGAATGATTAGTCAATTGGCAAAAAAAGTCCTGACTTTAAAGTTGTTGTTGTTTTTTTTCTTTACTCATAAATAGAATTGTTAGACTTGTATACGTTTGGACAAGTATATATACAAGTTGGATTAAAGTAAAATGCATACTCTTTCACTTCAAAAATGTGGCTGTTTTATATCTCTTGAGCACTTTGGTAAATACTGTCCATGTACGCATATCCATGCGAGCACATCTTTTGTTTATTGCAGTTATATATGGGATATGGGCTGTAATACATGCATTCCATTTGGGTGAACTCACATATGCCCACAATGGGTATACTGAGTAGTTTTGAATGACCGTCCATATGTGCCTGCAGGGGTTGAGAGGAGTGTCGTATTCATCGTGCTGGGGCACATGATGGTTCCTTTATATGTATTCCCTATATATACTTTACTAGTAAATTATAGTGTGTGACCATAATATATTCTAGTCGTATGCTTTTCATTGGTATACTGTTTAAACAGTACAAAAAAACCCACATTATTTATATTTGATTTTGACTAATGTAATGACACTGAAGGCGGTGTACTAAAACTGTTAAAACTCTTGAGGCATATCTCTGTGTTGGCTTGGCTCACTGCAGAGGGAGTTCCAGTGCCACGGGCAGCGAAGGCTTCCCAGACACTGCAACACATGGACTGCAGCTGGGAAGAACAGACCACTGTGCTCGGGCATAAATGCAGCGCTGAACTCCGCTCCCAATATCAACAGTTGTCTGTGGGCGGACATGGTACGATGGCATTTTCTGAGAGAGAGCCCCCACCCCCCTCCCCCCACCTCCTGCTCTGACCAGAAGTCTCCTTGCTCCGGTTGAAACCGGGACAGGTGCCGACCGTTAGAGGTTCGGGCACCGAGGACACTCTGCTCCGCTAACAAAGATACATGTGGAACAGCTTCCCGTGGAAAAGCGTTTTTTTTTTTTGGAAGCGATTCGCAGGGTGTGAGGTTTTGATGGGCAGCTGTGTGCGGCTTTCATTGTACACAAGCCCAGTGTTACTCAATACCCCCATTGTTCCGAGTACAGATCCCAGGAAGAAGAAAGGGTGTGAAGGGTGTTTGTGGTGTGGCTCTCACACCTAAAGCTGTGTCTGATTCACAAGTTCTCCCTCTCTCTCTCTCTCTCTCTCTCTCTCTCTCTCTCTCTGTAGACATTGCATTAAGACACATGATTTCACTGTCACTGTCACACCGGTAACACCCCCCCCCCCCATGAGATAATTCCAAACAAACACCATTATAGGGTTGGTACACAATGCTAGTCAGTTATGGAATAATAGAGGTTCATTTCTCAGAATATCACAGAAAATAGCTTTCCAAATGTCTTGGCTGAACACAACTGTTTAATGTTTAGCAGGGTTTTTTTCCCCCCATAAAGAAAAGAGTTTATTTGCAAATTGACTGAAATATGGAATCCTGAATGACAGAGCAAGCTGTAAGCATACTTTAGCGGTAGCTATTTATGCTGAGACTTTATGAACCCCATCACGGGTGAATCTACTATATGCTGTCAATCTGTGTGTGTGTGTGTGTGTGTGTGTGTGTGTATGTGTATATGTATGTCTGTATGTGTATATGTATGTCTGTGTGTGAGAGTGTGCATGTTTGTGTGTGTGTGTGTGACTATGTGTATATGTGTGTGTGTGTTTGCTTGTGTGTGTGTGACTGTGTGTGCTTGTGTGTGTGTATGTATATATGTGTGTGTGCGTGTGTGTGTGTGCGTGTGTGTGTGACTGTGTGTGTGTGTGTGACTGTGTGCATGCGTGCGTGCGTGTGTGTGTGTGACTGTGTGCATGCGTGAGTGCGTGCGTGTGTGTGTGTGTGTGTGACTGTGTGCATGCGTGAGTGCGTGTGTGTGTGTGTGTGACTGTGTGCATGCGTGAGTGCGTGCGTGTGTATGTGTGTATGTCTGTATGTCTGTCTGTGTGCGTGTCAATGGGTCAGCGTGTAAGTGTCCTCTGAGGGTTGGGCTGTGCTCAGAATCCGCCAGGGCTGTGTTTTCACCAGATGTCCTCAGTGCCAAAGGGAAACGGGCACCATTTCCACTGTAAGGAGTCAGGCGTTATGGGAGAAGCAAAGGTGTTTGCCAATAGAAAACTGATAGGAATAAACACCTGCAGTATGAGGTCCCATTGTCACCCGAAGGTGCCAGAGGGAAAAATGATGAGGCTTGTCTTCATTTCAGCACAACACAATCTCGGGGAGTCAGTTTCTTTTGGAACTGCAGACAAAACCTTGTCCTTTAGCTCCTAAGGTTTGGTTTATTCAATACTTCATAAGAATGAAAAAAGAAGGAGGTCCCTGCTGACCTGTGGAGAATTTCTTCCCTTGTGTTCCCAGACAAGAAAATTATAAATTCTGTAGAAAGTATGAGGTTTTCCCATGGTTTTCTAGTGAGCAACTGCTTCATATCCGACTTTTTTTCTTCTTTTTTTTTTTTTTTTAACGGAACTTGAAAATTACTTAGAAAAGACAATGGGCTGAGATATCGGTGTTGAATCAGAGATCCGTAAAGTGATTACCGTGATATTTGGCTATAGGACTCCCATTATTTTTTATCCTTGTCTGTGCACATAAAATACGTGGGGAATTATGGGAGATAACTGATTACTGTTGGATCATCCCTTCCATGAGATTCTTATATGCTGTTCATATAAAAGCGCACAGCACACATGGCATTTATTAACATATTTATAAAGCTATCTTGCCAACAATCAATATATTTTCTATTGCAGTAAATGTAGTTCTCCGTCTATCAGCAATATGTTTTCCGAGATATATAGCAGAACTATACAATTTAAGATTAGAAAAGTCTGCTTTTCATTGGCACATTTCTCCTGAAGACATAAGAGGACATCCCGTGTGGGAGGAACGAGGATAGACGGAACTATCGGATGATTTCAGTTGAAGTGCTTCGCTGTGGTTTACAGGCCATTTCTGAACGGTAATTGCCTGGTCTTAATGTTAAACCTGTTTGTTTAGCATAATGTGCTTTTCAGGTTTTTTTTTAATGCTCCTTATATCAAGAAAGAGCAGAACCGAGCGCAATTTTTAAAATTGTCACTAAAGCGCATAGTGTAATAATGTACCACATCTACACATGCCCTCAAGCTCTACTTCTCTTTACCTGGGATCATTTATCAGAGGAATTTGTTTCACAGAGGAATGCTTTAACATATCTCTAACATTGCAGCAACATTTTGTTCTTGTTAACACACTGAATTGCTTTAAACTGCTCAGTGTTTCCTCTCGAAAGGTGAATTTAGGTGTAAATACCGTCGTAAATACTGAGAAAATTGGGCGTGAAAAAAAGATCCCAGCATATAAACACTGAGTAGTGGGGTTGTTTCTTACAGCATATCTAGTAACAGTGAGGGGATAAATGCGTATCTTATACTTAATTTGCATGCACCATATTTCCTTGGTTTAACTCATTCTGCGTTTGAGACGCCACCATTCCGGCTCTCGCTGAATCATGTGACTTCTCTGTCATTATGCCAGCTGCAGTGCATGCTCACGGTATTGTGTACATAATTCAGTTCTCATTCCTGTACGTGGCATTGTGTAATATGGAGTGCTTGTTTTAAATGCATAGACTCAAATAAAACGGCTTATTCCCAGAAGAAAGCCTCGTCTTCGACAGGGCATTGACGGAGCTCTTGGGTGGCGTGTTTGGATAAAGCACCGCTTCTGACTGCGGTGATACACCCCACTGTTGCCATCGGTGACTGTTGCTAGGATTCCCACAGGGTGACGCACTATTGGCCAAGGGGTTTACCGTCCTCATTGTGCAGTAGCCACCCCATCTCATCGACTGCGTGCCAGCAGTGGTCTTGTGCCAGGTATGCAGAATGTGCAACACTCCTGTGAGCGTAGAGGTGGCGGTACAGCAGCTGAGCTGGTAGAATGAAGAGTAAAGAGGCCTACAAATTCAGAAGTGAGGTCAAATGGGTTGATATGGAAAAAAATATATTACCTGTCACCTGCCTATGTCTCATTGTGCAAATGCGCATCTTCAGTCCGTTTCAGTACACAGTTAACTCCCTGTAACTGCACATCTAACAATTGTGCATTGTGTATTTGTAATGTTTCCGCACTGTGTGCAGTTACTCCCGTTTTAATCCGGTTTACTTCATTCATAGAATGTGCGTGAATAGCATGTGTATCATATTTCAGAAAAGTGCAAATCTCTCAGGGGTCGCAAACATTACCAACTTACCAACTGTAGTTTCAGTGTTTCTCCCCGTCGAGAATTTAATATTTAATTGAGCAATTTAAACGAAGCCATCGTTGTCATTCCATTACTTCAGTCTTTTGCTTTGAGTGAACGTGCCTTTCTGCTAAACGGAAACCTTGACGTGCTTGCTGTGAAGTTTAATACACTGTATACGCTATATATAAATGCCTAAGAGACATCCTTTTATGTTTTACATCCACAGTCTTTAACGATGGCAATACACCTTAACATATGCATGCGCATGTTTAAAGGCGGATGTAACTGAAGAAACGTATAAAACATCACAGCCTTTTCCTTAAGAAAAAACAGAAGGCAACTTCATTTGTTTCAAACTGTTTGTATTACACTGTAATTTAGAGGCAAAAAGGCCTCCAGGACACTAATAAAACTGGCTTAAAAATAAAGTAAAAGTCTCTTAAAACGCATGCATTATAAATTTCATTTTTACATTCATCAGTGACACGTGAAAGCCCTTTTCTGCATATTTTACTTAATGTACCTGCACTATTAAGGTTTCCACAAGACATATGCATTACCATAATGTTTTCTTTGTCAGAAACCAAACGGCGTAAATCAAGCCAAATGCATGACATATCATGGTATAGAGTACTACCCCCACCGAAGCAGCCCTAAGTGACCTCAATTAGACTTTCAGTGCCGAGGAACGAGCAATAAAAACAGACATTTTGAATGACATAGCTTGGTGAATGCCATTTTTTTTCGTCTTGTAGTTCACCTTGATGAGCACTTAAAATTTGTAAATCAATGTGGAAAATTACACATAAAAAAACCAAGGAGGGTTCAGGGCTGCCTTGTTACCGAGTGAGTTGTTAGCTACAAGCTCCATTACCATATATTGTGGAAGCCGCAGTTGGGATTAATCTGTCAAAAGGCATGGTTTAGTGTTGATGAATATGACATGTGACCATTAATGATGTTGATTTTATCTCCTGAGATTAGCGTGATTTACTTTGGATGGATAATAACGTCATTTGCTTGATGCAGTAGATCTGTTTATGAGCTGATTAAATGGCAAGGCCTTGCTTCATTTCATGCTATTTGGTTTACAGCTTCATTACTGCAATCACAAAAGCTGTGGAAATGTCCCACATCCCGTGTCACAATAAATCACCGTTTAAGGTTGCTTGTATGGAGTTCAGAAGGCCGCCTTTTAATCGCAGGAGCCGGGCGTTTGTCTTAACATTCGCAGCAGGAAATAGCATCTTCTTGAAGAACCACGAGAATGATAGTCGGAAAGGATGAGGCTACATATTATCACAGATCTTTAAAAAGGTATTTGAGTAATTAGGTGTAAAACATTTATTTATAAATTGAGTGCATTCTGAGCGTTGTTGAAATAACACTTTTGATCTTTTATGTAGTGATACTAAGAGGTGGGTGTAACTATAAGAAAGTCAGTCCATTGAGGTAAAGATCAGCACTTTCAATAAAAGAGGAGGTTGGATGACAGGGTAGGCAGATATTGTAAATGGTATATGGAACACTTTGATATTAATAACTAAATAAATAAAAGTTATTGTGCATGTGTGTATACATGGACATGCGCAGATCCTCAAAACGTGTAATTTGGTTTTCTTTCTGATTTGCGAGAAAGCGATATTCCTAAATGACAATTTAAAAAAAGGAAAGTGGATTTTTTTCCCTCCGAATTTGGAAAGGCTAAGTGATACAGTGAGCCGTGCCTCTATAAGTACGTTTTGAATACGAGTGACTTCCAGTAAGTAAACATTTTCAGTCCACCACAACACAGCTTGCTGACAAGCTACTGTGTACGATGTACCATAGACAGTTATGCTATTGATGACTAGGTGGGTAATGTGTCAGTTGTGGGAAAAGTTGCGATACACTTTCTACCGGATGTGTCCGCTGGTGATGTAACATGCTATATAAACACTAAACAATATAGTAAGTGTGTAATTCTGCTTGACCGATGGACATAGTTATAAACACACTTTGATATGGAAGCACATTTGTAATATGTAATCTCTTTACCATTTCTTGTTACTTGTTAATTGATCCTAATATGGGGGGGAAAGTACATTTATGCAATAAGAATGTGCAACCACTGACAGCACTATATCCCTCTTAATTAATCACTTATTACAGAAGGTGAACTGGTTATATCAATGGATGTTCTAAACTATATTACTCTGAATCCATAAAAAAAACTTGGATAACAGATACATATTTATAGTATTTTACAAGAGTATGTATACATTCAGATCATAACGTTATATTTAAGGTTGTGTATTATTCAATACCCACATGGACAATAATGATATGTAATTTGTTGATTAAATGGCCAATACATATTTCCAGTCACAAACTATTTGATGAAATGTACACACTATCATTTCCATCCTAAAATTATAAAAACGACAATGAACAGTTACCAAAGTACATCATAACTATTTCCCAGGACTTCAGTGCAATCATAATGTTTTCCATTTGAAATATTGAAATATGGAGATCAGTTCTCTGAATAATCACATTTTCTGTACAAGTAAATTATATCACTTTTAATATTCGCTGTCATGCTATGCTGGGGAAGATGTATTGTCAGCTTTAAATATAGCCACAGTGTCTAAAGAAGACTGAAAAACAATGTATTTTCTATCCCAGACCAACTTTACTGCATGCTATTTAAATTGGATGTTAAGTTACTGGCCAGTGATTAAATGTGTATATAAAAGGTGTTTGCTGTACGGTGAAGATGTTTGCATTGGGAGGCGTAGTGGGCCTCCTCTGTACCAGGTGTAAGATCAGAGCATCAGGCCCTGTCCCTGCTGTTCATCAGACTTGTACCGCAGAACTTTGAGGAATTGCAAAAGTCTTATTCGTGTGAAATCAAACGCAACATAATGGAGGTGGTTTAGGCCGGAGGCAGAGATTTAAGACTATTTAAGATTTAAGTCTATTTAAGAATTATGCTTAAGATAAGTGTTCCCTTGTCTGTTCATGCTATATTATTAAAATTATTAAAACACCACTACACACACACACACACACACACACACACACACACACACACACACACACACACCCCCACACACACACACACAACTATTCTCAACTTCTGAGTTAAGAGTGTGTTCACTTCCTCCGCATAGTGGTTTGTCCATGGCCTTATTTAATGACGAAGTGTGTGTGTGTGTGTGTGTGTGTGTGTATTCCAATTTAAATGGGAGTAAATGTTGCATGTGATTGAGCGCATTTAGTGATGAAAAAGGAGTCACTTGCTTAAATTTGTCAGTAAAGGACAAGTTCACACACAAACATGGCAGTGATGCGGTGGTGTACAGGTGAAACATAAGACCTTCCCATAAATAAAGTTACTTCCTGCCACTGGAACCCCCCCCCACAAACACACACACACACGGCACACAGATCATGGCATCCTACAGTACACATATTCATGCAGTGTATAATAAATGTTTTTACATTTTTTTTTAATTCTCAAAAGGAGTAAATGGAAAAGGTCTCTGTTATTCTAACGGTTTTCTTCTGAATGCAGCAGCCGAAGGTCACTACAAGCCTTGTACAAAACTGTGACAATTTAACAACAAAATAAAATGCATTGTACTACTTTTCATTATTATTAGTCCCTCAGTCCTTGAAATTAACAAAAGTATTGTGAAAGAAAGAATAAAAAACATCAATTATGAGGGCAGCACCTTGTGCTTCGATGTAAAGGAGGTAATTTAGGCCGGAGGCAGTGAAGTCAGTGGAACAGCATTATGCTTAAGAAGGCTCTTCCCTCGTCTGTCCATGTTGTTTTATAAATATTAAAAGACATAGCAGTAATTCCCCGCCCTCATAAAGACGATATGAATCACAACCCCACCGAAAGGGCTCTCCTTGAACTGCCGTTAATAAGGTGTGGCGAGAGCCATTACACGCTGACCGTCACTTAACCTTCAGTACATTAACCCAGGTTTCATCTAAAAAATAATAAAAAAATACAAGCTGATTAGTATGATTAATTATTTTTTTGCAAGTTACTCATTTGCATATTTATTATATTTACTTTCCAGAGGGCAGTTATACTACTGAAGCAGTGATATGCCATAATTGTCATTACATAATAGTAATTTAAGTGCTCTTACGTTTGACTCATCTGCGCAGTACAACAAGACGCCCGGAAATATGCGCTGCAAGTACACAAGTAAGAATTATTAAAGCATAATATTATATTCTCTGTGTGTGACTGGATAATTGACGGTAAAAGTACAGTGTGCTGTTTGGTATAATTTATTTAGGCCTCTTGACGTATTGTCTGTATCGGAGCTGGTGGGGGAAGAGTGGTTTCTGTGTGCATGTGCTGAGAATGCTACTCTCGTGACAGGGCTAGGAGGAGGGGCATATGATGAATTGCTCTCTGTTGGCAACTTCCATTTAGCCACCATGATGATGGCGAAAATGCAAATGCGGTTCTCCTTCACTGTCATTAGGAACTGGGAAATTATGCAGACCTGTTACACAAGATTTTTATTTTTTTGTTGGCGGCGGGATAAAGGGATTCTGTGAAAGTCATTAGAAAATACACGCCCAAGTAACATTGGCTTCTAATTATAATTTACTCTTTTTAGTTTTTGCTCTTTTAGAAAACTCACGTATTTAACGATGTGTATTCCACAAAACAAATTATCAGAGAAGATGATGGCGCATTTAAATAATATCAAAACTTTTTGAGATATTTCACAGTTCTTCCCCATATTCAACGAGGAGAGCAATAGCTGTCATCACCTTGCTGCAAAACCAGTGTGAATGTGGAAAACAATAGAAAGTTTTTGCTTGTATATTCCAAAGCATATTTTTCTCATTCCTCAATTTCCAGTTAAAACGGGAATCCAGTGGCCCAATAAACTAATTCTAGACCAAAGATCATATCTGTGGTTTCATCTGTGCAACCGTGTTGGAATCTCAAAGAGCCTTCAGTCTCCCAGTTATGAAGTAACATTAATCATCCAAAGGCTTGCCCATAGGTCAAACCAAGGTTATATCACAGCAGATGAAGGTTGTCTGGAATGCTCTTTTATGGAGATTGGTATTGCCAAGATAACAAAGCTATGATTCATTGATCCAACTGGATTGGAAACTGGAATTCGCCACTCCCTCCGTGCCAGCAATATCATCAATAGCCAGTTCACCTAAACAAAATAATGATTTCTTTACCTTCACTTCGAACTCACTAATATTAAAATGTATGAATATTAGTCATAAAAGACCGCGTCACATTTCCTTTTTGATAAATTAGTTATTACCTGAAGTCACCGTGAGCAAATGGTTACATTCACAGAGACGTAGCCTCCAGGGTAGGACCACGTTCCTTGGTTTACGTTGTTTAGAAATGAGAGGAAAATGCCCAAAATAATCAGAACAGCGTAGCATCTTTCATTCTACTGTTTATAGCCGTCTGCTATTAATTTATTTAAAAAATATTACAACTTTTTAATAATTTGCTTATGTGCTGTTGGGTGTTATCTGTGAAAACACACAAATGTGTCAAACATCCACGGCAATTGTCCGCTGCGTATAGTCTGTTTTTGTGTATACTAATTGAATGCATTTATCTATTTAAGTATCTAGAATTATTGCTACTTGGAATAATGTATAATCATAGCAATAGTGTGTGTGTGTGTGTGTGTGTGTGTGTGAGAGACACCGTGTGAGAAGCCTGTCTTCGGCTGTATGCTACAATCCTATTTTGACAGGTCTAGTGTTTTAGTAGGCAGCTTCATGCGGATACAATATTCATTTTTCCTCCTCTTGATGTGATGTTGAAGACAGACGACAGCACTGTCAGGTTGTCTTTAGTTCATCAGAAGATGAGAAAACACACCATGGCTGAAAAAAAAAATCCATAGTGGAAAGTATTTATTAAATCAAATAAATGTGATTTTTGTTTTTCTAGTTTCTGAGAACGTGCCGCTTCAAATCGCTCCTTTTATTTTTTCTATAAAACGGTAATTCACGTCCCACTGTCAGCTTTTGGACGAACAATTAAAGCTTTCATAATTTTGTGAAGCACAAAACTCGTATTACTTTTGAGCGAATTTAACTTTATATCAGACTGAATAATATTTTCCACCAGGACATAGTGAACTATATTAATTCAACTTAAGTTAGGATAAACAGGATATATAATTACCCAATTGAAACATACACATTTCAAAGCTCATACGTGTGTTTTAATTTTTTTGATATCAGTCACATGTTTTACGCTTATAAGTAAAACCTTTGTCAAATGTTCATATTTATATTGTTGGGATTTCCAATAATCTTTTAATGGTAAGTTTGGGAAATATTTGGTATTTGTTAAATCACCAACTTGAATACGTATGTTGATATTTTTTGAATAGACACACGTAAGTTTAATCAAGGAAAACGACTGGTTTTGAAAAATACAAAAATGATAATTCTTAATTTTTGTATGTAGTTTTTACTAAATTCTTCTGCCGCTTGCCTGTGTTGTATTGCAGTGCAATGGTTAATATGTTTACTTAAATTCAGAACTAACCGGGTAATTTAGCCATATTTAAACATAATCGGACAATATTTGCCAGTGTCATGGTAAAGAATGAAATACAATGTTGGACAGCAGGCCAAATATTCGAGATTAATATCTTACAAGCCACCTAGAACCGTAATAATAATACTAGCAATAACAATACTAATAATTTCCAGTGTTTCAGAAAAGTATATTATGTCTGATTGCATTTTCGATGGTGTGAATGTTTTTTAAAAATTCTAAACAGCGACGAAGTGCTATAATTCCAGCTGATACGTGCATAAGATGTAGTATAGGCCTGTAACAAATATCATTTTAGAAGCCTCTTTAAATCTAGTGTATGTTTTTAAAATTTAACTTCCAATATCGTCAAACGGGTAGGCTACTCGAAAATAAAATGCAGTTTGTGTCGACACCTGTTATTCAATAAAACTGTAAAAAAAATTAAAACAATAAAACCCCGAAATACTTAAAATATTGAGATGTATTCTTTTTACATGATCTGATTTTTAAGGCACACATTTTTGTTCATTTATGCTTTTTTTTTTCTGTGGCAATATGTGCATGAGATACCTTTTTGAGAACGAAGGTGTCTTAAAAGAGTATAATTGAACCGAGGGAAATTAAAAACAAAAATTTAATTATTGGTCTACATTAGGAAACCGATAGCTATACTGCGTATACCGAGTATTCCGAAGCCTGTCTCATGTATACTAATTGGAAGAAGCGGTGACGGGTCAAGAACTGCCCGATGCAATTTGTTCCACTGCATTTACCTCCCTATTCCTCTCTAGTAAACTTAAAAATTAGTTTTAAAGGTGATTGGTTGCTCAACATCAAGTCGACACATTAACTTTAAAAAAACCACTTGATTTAAGTTGCACAAAACGAAGACCACGGGTGTGTTGGAATAGAACGGTTTCTTATTTTTCCAGAATACATACAAAAAATACCACTCTCTTTTCATGGTATACACCTTAAAAATAATTGCAATTTAAAATTATAAGGACAAGTTGGGATTTTAGTAACAAACATGCATGTAAATTATTTTCTTCTCAAGGAGACATTAAATAAGAACATACGATACAATCATAGCAATTTCAAATAAACATCGAAATGAAAAACAAAAACAAAACAAAAAAAGCCTATTTTCAGTCGTAGTCTACCATTGGCGTTTCACTTTTCCTATAGAGTTCATTTTGAAGTAATGCACTTTGAGTTTCTCTTTCAGTTTTTTTTAATTATTTTATTATTGTCCCGCTTGAAGCTAACATAAATAAATACAACGGGTCCACGGATCCAGTCCTGAAGTGGACAGTCAATATAAAAGTCTTATTATTATTATTCTTTTTTTCCTTTTTTTTTTTTTTTTAAACATTAGTTTTTACTGATATCCAAGCGCCGACGCTGTGGTAAGTCTCTGCCCATATAATGCATATGGAGAGTAATATGGACCAGTGGCAGCGGGTACCGGAACTGGTGCGCCTGGGGTTGGCAAAGGGCTCTTTGAGTACGGATGGTAGCGGCTGCTTAGTCCTAGGGCGTGATGCGGGTTCCTTAGTGCCAATGTTCCGGGACTGCAAGGGGCTCCTCCTGGGGGCATGTGCATGTGGCACGCCATGGCTGCTGCAGCAGCATTAGCTAATGACGATGAACTAGGGTATCCTGATATCAATTTCTCCGTTCCAGTGAAGGCAGTGTGCGTCCGCAAGTGATTCAGAAGTTCTTCTGACGAAGAAAAACGCTTGTCACAAGGTCCATTCGCCGACACCCAGTTACAGACGTGCGGTAGGGGATCATTGGGGAGCATGAAGCCATAGGGGTACAGAGGGTGTCCCGCAAAAGATGGCGGTGAGGAGTGAACGCCATGTAACGGGTGCGTTGGGTACATGAGAGGGTATCCAGATTTGAGAGCGGAGGCTGCCGCGGCAGCGGCTGAATCGTGCGCGCATGAGGCACTGGCCGCCCCAGCCAAGTGGCTCGCGCAGTGGTAACTCAGGCAGTAGGGGTCTCTGCAAAGGCTGGCGGACATAATCGACGGCGGTGATGCGCCAGCTAAAGGGCTCGATCCTTTACTGCAGCCCAGTGAACTTGCAAACTGTGCATTAAGTAAATGACTGCTGGGTTTCGTCGGATCTAAAGTCACTCCGTGCGGCAGAAAATGTTGAGGATAGCCAGCATAGGCCCCCGCTAAGGAACCATGGTATGACATGCCAGCGGGTGGGAGAGGAAAAACAGTTTGACCGGGTTTGTATGGGGAAACGGGTGCTACAAGCCCTGATCCGAGAACGGAGGAAGCTGAAGATACAGATGAAGAGTCTGACGTTATAGCTTTTGATCCAGGTGTTTCCTGGTGTTGGTTGACCTCCACGTTAATTCCAGCACAGTTTACGCTTATCCTGTTGTGACTGATACTTGTGGATCCAGGCCCTTCGGTTGTGATATTCTTATTACTATCGGATTCTTTATTTTCCTCCCTGTCTCCTGATTTGCCCTCTGTCGGGAGTGGAGACGCCGAAGTGCAGGAATTCGGGCTGCCTGTCCTTGGAGTAAACGGCTGGCAGGTGGCGCTAGGTACACGGAAACCAGATTTATCTCCACTAGAAGCCCTGGACGACGAGTCCTTCTTTTCAGATTTCGAGTAAGGTTTGAAGCTAGATTTGTCTTCAGCTCCGATGTCACTCATTTTCAAGGGACCGGATTTGGAATCTTTGTCAGTAGATCCATTTGTGACGGAGGACAGCTTTGAAGAGGGCGGGGGATCCGGCTTTCCGATTTGAGAGCACGTCTGTGCCAAAAGGGCCAGCGGACTTTTCTTGGCATCTAACTGCAAATCACATAAACATGCATTATTAGGAGAACACATTAACTGCAGTAGTATGTGACATATATTGGTATTGTCTGTTTTGTGCTGTAGTTATTAAAATATCAATTTCGGATTGTTAAGTAGCCTACCGAAGTATAACGCATTGCGCATAACAGCGGCAGACGAGTGATGATACAAAGTACATTATTATTTCATTCCATTACGATGTAGACATAACAAAGACTTACAAGGACACTGCACAATCTTTTCACACACATTTGATTCGAAAATTATTCTGAATTAAAAATACAATTTACTTTTGGTTCTATGGAATTACGGAAACGCTAGACGATTCCGACGGCAATACAGCAAAGTATATAGCCTACTGCAGATATAAATATTTGAAATAAACGTTCAATGGCTGTCTTGACTGCGCTCAAAACCTTACCTCAATTGGACTAATCGGTGTAGATGGCAAGGGCTGAAGGTATTCTGGGTGCAAAATGTGCCCTGCCCGTGCTGTGAGCATTTTCAGAATCTTGATGGGCAGACGGTTAGCTTGCCGTAGAGGGTCCGAGGGAGGAACGGAGTGAAGGAAAGGTTTATTTACGTTCGCGGAGCTGTTCTTCCCAGAACTACTGCGTTCCCAGACTTGATTAGTAATACTATTTCTCAGAGCAGAGACCGAGGGCGATGTGATCATGACCCAATTCTCACTGAAATTGAAGGAAATGCATTTATCTGAAACTAAAAATAGTGAAAGGGCGTCTCCTTTAGAAATGTAACATAAAATAAGACCCCAAATTTTTTTCAGTTTCTGTAAAATCCGTGTGATCAGAGGCGCAGGTCGGAGCAGAATGCGAGGCTATCGCAGATCTGAGGCTGTCTATGCATCGTAGGTTCAGATCACTGTGCGTCTTCCAGCAGGTCCGTGCGCTAGTCCGCCCAACATGAGATCTGCTAGAAAAACTCACTTCAAAAGCAGCTGAATTAGTCTGAGATAAAAGCCTTTGCCGCCTTCCAATCAAATTGGGACCCCGAGGTGATTGGAGGGTCAAGGGGATGTGACGTTCTCCATTTGTGTGCGCTTCTATTTTTCCAGCTGGGGGAGGAGATTTAACTTAATGTTTTGGTTCTTATGCACGTTTTCACTACAATGATGTATTTGAATAGCGACAAACGAATAACATTATTTGTCTTGTATATTTTACATCTAAATACGAACAGGCCTATATTTAAATATGTATTAAGAGATTTACATTTCATATGTGTTATGTATAGTCCTTTTACTTACTAATAGTGAATAGTAAACTGAGATCTGTAACCAGTAAGCATGGAACGTTTTTTTTTCATTTTTTTTTTTTGTAGTAGGCTAAGATATTGTGTTTTTAAGAAAATTGGAATGTGAATTTGAATGTGCTTTTACTAATTGTATGTGCGGTCATGTGTCCCTATCGCGTTATTTGTGTATTATTAGTGGCCTCGAAACTCTTTTCAAATGGCTGAAATGAAAAATAGATTATAATCTAATACATGTGTACTTCAGATACATGTACAACATACACATTTATTATTTAAACAAAAATACCAATGTTGTCAATTTAAAGATTTTTTTCTTCCAGTTTTTGACCCGCCAGTAGGCTACATTTCTGGACTATAGAGGTACAGTACATGTTTTGATATAACGGCAAACAGAAGATCAACCTTTGTGTGGAATTTAAATTCCCCAATCAGACATGCGTTGTCAGGAGAGGACCAATGTGGAGATAGAGGGATGTGAATGTCACATGTTTTCAGCATAATATACACCTCCCTTCTATTTCCATCTATACCCCTCCGTCAACTGTCAATTCTACTCGACCGCAATCAATCAGTTATTTGTCAGTTGCTGTCAATCTGTCTTTGATTTATGTCAGCTTTTGTTGCTGATTACAAGTGTGGTGTGACTGTGGGGGGGAGGAGGGATGGTACTTCTGAAAAGGGCCACTTAGTTTGAGGTGAAAGAAATTATTCTCATAGTCCATTCAGTTTGTATAACTAGGAGCTGAAAGTAGAATACATCAGTGGGCTCGCTCGACTGTTTTCTTCCCATCCATAAGCCATTGCATGCCCTATCCAATCAAATGTCAATGCCATTTAATGATAAAAAAGCTTGCTTTAACAACCATTATTATCATTATTATTATTATTATTAGTTAGATATGCCCAATATGAATTTTTGCTCAGAAACGTGAAGGCATAGCTACATCTCCATGCCACATGGTTGTCTCCAGATCAGTATGACAGCTGTATGTATCGTACAATCAAAACCACGTGTTTAAATACTGTATTTGAATGGTTATCATTAATAGCGAGTTGTGTGACTCAGCTTTGAGTTGTGGTGATTTCAATATTTAATTTGTCAAGTGTAGGCTGCGCGCGTTTGTTCTTTGGCTGACTTGGTGGCCCATGCGATCTTCAACAGCAACAAAAGGTCACTCGGATGCAAACACGTTTGACAAGTGAGTAACATGGAAAGTGCTTGAGGGTTGGAGAGAATTTCCGACATAGACTCTTTACAATACGCGTTAATATTCTGATCTAATTTTTTCTCTCGAAAATTTAGGTAATCTTACCACAGGATTTGTACAGATTTTTGCCAACATTAGCACACTTTGTTTTTTCGCCTTGACACAGAACCAAGAGTCTATGGAATGTGTCATTTCTTTATAGTATCTTAAAATTGTGTACCCAAGGCTATTTTCATTGATGTTTCACGGATTACATCGCCTAAACATCGACTGTAAATACACCATTGTCCCCCATGTTTGAACCCAGTTGTGAATTAACTGAACAGGCCGACAGTTGAGTTGGATATTACTGCAACGGCAATTCAATGGAAAACTGCACAATTTATTTTTTTATTTGGTGTGAATAAAATATTCTGCCCGTCAATCAGTACTGGTTACTATCCACATTTTGGGGTAAAAAATGTGACGCTGCATGTATTAATTCAGGCAAAACAGTCGTTACCATGCTTGGTTCACAGTTTACTAATACGTGATATTCATTTCTGGAATAAAATCAGATAACTCATATTGTGGGCAACGTACGGTGTTTTCTAAATAAGAACTGAGAATGGAAATCCGAAGAGTTTCACTCTCCCATTGACAACACTGTCAAGTCGGTTTTATTTACACACAATGGAAATGATTTATTTAGAAAAAGTTCGGGGGAAAGGGGGGACTACGTCAAGAAAAGAAGTTTAAAGATGCCCTGAACTGTTCACAGTTGAGATGGCTAATCAGTATCGAGGCTCGAGGGAAATCGGGCAGCTTTACAATGCGGGTTCCCTTTCATCTCAAACTGGATGGAGGCGCTCAATTAAAAGCCTATCAGTTTGTAAGTAAATCAACGCCTATCAAAGTTGTCACATCAAACAAAACGATTATTATTGCAACCCGCCTCCCCTATTAATCTCCTTTCTACGGTAATCCGTTTGACAGGTCATCCCGGAGAGTTAGAAAACCTGGAATGGATATCAACTGGAGTAATTTATTTTAAAGGGTAAAAAGTGCCTACGAAGAAAGTAACTTAAAAGTTTTTTTTTACGTGTAGCTAGCCTATATGTATTGGTCGACGATCACATTAAACGTATTCATAACATACGATTTGATATGTTGCTCGAGCAATGCGTCGCTCTGGATAAGAGCGTCTGCCAAGTGATTGTAATGTAATTAAATGTTCAGGGGGAAAACTGAGCTAATTTCGAAGACTCTGACTGGTATTCTCACACGTTCCTTCGTAACCAGTTTGTGAAAACATATAGTTGGAGGAACCTCTGAGCCTTTTAAAAAAATACTGAAATTATCATCTAATATTTACATTATAAATGTATATTATAAACGAATAAATACATTTCCTGTGAGTGTTATAGGATATATATATATATATATATATATATATAGCTACATATGACTTTCCATTATAGTTTTGCTGTAACCTACAGGCCTACTTATTTTCGTTTTTAATACACACTGCTATAAAATGAAACTTTGATTCCATTATATCGACTTTGATTCCATTATATTTTGCCCAGAATTACTAGAACACATAGTTTGAAAAGTTATTAATCTTAAAAAAAGAATAAAAATACAAATGTAATTATGAAAAATAAGGATACACAAGTGTGGTCATTACCGACGGTGCAATTTAACGGTTCCTTTATTGTATTTTACTTTCTTCGTTTGTAGTACAAGTACATGTTCAGTGTAGACAACATGTCTTTGAACTATAGTTTCAATATGTAATCTTATCTTTTTTTAAAAAGTAGTTCTGCTCTGGCACACTCACAATATAAAACAAAAATGAAGAATTACACATTTGTATTATTTCCTTGGACCAGGTAAGGCTGTCGCTATTTATTTATAACGCCTTTCCTTGCTGTGGTGTAATTGAACATTTTCACAAAGATTTTGAAAGCGCCAAAAAGTGTCTAATATAATTAAACTATCCTGCTGATAAGATAAAAGTTAAACATATGCAAAATATATTTTTTGATTGATAACAGGATGGCTGTTTTCTGCAAAGACTGTCAGATACTGACACAGTGCTTGAGTTATTAGGGCAGAGAAGGGCAACCATAAATTTCCAACGTCAGGAAAAAACTCTCTTTATTGTCTACATGATGGATGGCCTTCTACGCCAGACACCAAATACTCGGTATTACCCTTAAATGGGAACACATTTTTCGTTGCCATAATTCATGATATTTAAATAGAAAGTTTGAAATGCCTACCTATATTTCATACCGGTGACATGTTTATGAATCACTCCCAGCATGCAAATATAATTATTTACGGCACAGAAGTACCATATGTGTTGGAGATCTTTCATCCCTTTCAATGGAGAAATGCCTTTTTTTGTGGGGCGGTGAGAGAAGGTCCTCCGAAATATAATATTCCCATATAACAATAAATCAGGTCAAATTAATTCAGGTGAAGTACCAGCAATGTTTTCAGTGGCTACGCAGGATGATACGTTAATTTATCTATTTTACAAGGGAACTATTCGAAAAGTGTATTTTTTTTAAAATTCCCTGTCTGTCGGCTATTTTATAAAATTCTATGCATTTCCTAGGTCGCAACCAACTAATATGCAGTAAACACGACACAGATTAACATGTATAGCCTAGATATCTGCTTTGCAATCATGGCATAAATATTCCCGTGCGCGTGAAAAGACCCAATGCCAACGATGGACACAGTCTGTGTTTATATCCTTAGATATAATTCCGCAACACTATTTTAGTAGAACGCTGAAAACGATAAACGTATATAAAACTGTTTACAATATTTTGACCAGCTAACGCGATTTGATGTTACACCACAATCTAGTCCACTTTTAACTTCTGCCGTAAGACGCAGCGTTCTCGCTGGGAGAAACCGCAGAATTAAAAAAAGAACCCTTTCTTCGGTCATTACTTTGAATGATCAATAGTCGGTACGTTAGGCTTATTAATCTTTATAAAGAATAATAATATAACCTAATCAATAGTATAACACAAGCATGTAGGCTACCCTGCGCATTAAAAACGAATAAAGGTAATCCACATTACCTGGAATAATAGGCTATAGCCTACGCTCCGAAATGACAGAAGACAGAAAAGTAAAACCCAAACATAAATATTCCTTTAATTGGCTTTGCTGATAGGTTCGATACAGTTATCAGTAGATTACCTAAAGAAAGTGCACGCGTATAGCAAGTTATTACGATATCATACATCGGAAATGTCGCCCGGCGGTAGACTTGAAGCTACACAATCAACCTTTTCAACAAGAGACTTCCGCTTATGGGAGGGGCCGAGATGACGTTTCCCTACAGACTTCTAAACAGAAACAGCCCAGGCAAGTGATCCTAGCCGACAGCTCGCTGCAGCAGTCTACAGTCCTGGCTCTTGACCTGCCTAGTCCATTTCCACGGGGTTAAAAACACAAGGAAAACGTATTTATTCGATGTTTTAGGCGATAATAGCTCGAAAACATCAATGGAATAAGCTGTATGAATGAAATGTCTAATTGTTCTACCAGTAAGGTTTATATCTCTTCTTTAAACTTTGTTTCAAAAAAGTTTGTGAGCAAATGAGACAGTAATGTAGCCTGGTGGTAAGAACTTGATTTGCTACCAGACGTTTGGTAGCCTATTTGAATCATGGGCCGAGGCACTGCTGTTGTGTGTTCAAGCAATGTTCTTTTTGTCAATTTCTTCAATATATCTAGCTATATAAATATGCTATGTAATATTGTAGGTTATGTGTGACTCATGGGACTAGCCTGTAATCAATTGCGCTTATAAACATGTTGTAATTAATCCAATTTAAAGTTGGAGCCAATTGTAAGAAAGTCATTCAATTTAAAACAAAGCTTTTTCCCGTACTGTGATATGCAAGAAATGCATCAGCTTTGCCTAAATCTAGAAAATTAAACTGTTGCACATCACGTCAAAAGTTTATTTAAAAGCTTGTGATACGATCTAGTGCATTTGCCAAATACGAAGGGGCATTACCTATGTTATTTAACGTGTAAGTGATGAGAAGTTGTATGACATTGAAATATGCATGCCATTTATAGTGCTGGAATAAAGTGATTTGAGGTTAAGTTATATGTATTTGTGCACTTACAATGTATACATCATAGGATGCATATAACATTGATAGAATAGAAATGTAAGCCATTTCATGTTGTTTTTTTAATCACTGTAGTACAGGGCTCCACCTAAGATCAGCTGTCATTCAAGTGCTGATTGAAGAAGTGCATCATAATCTTAAAATGATACCCTAAAGTACCAGCTGCAATGATTCATAAAATGCTCATGTTATTTTAAACAAACATAACTGCTTGCAGCAATATGCAGCAATTCCCTACATTCTCCCACACAGAGTTCTTTTGAATTGTCACCAGACAGTGATGGATGGCTATGTGTCAAAGGTCAAGATAAACTGAACTGAAGTAAGAAATATTCCCAAGCTCTGATTTTTCACATTTCACTGGCTACTCAATTAGCATTATTAGCTGATAGCCTCTTTCATTTTTACTAGTCCAAGGAGAGCATGGGTCGTATGTGAACTCTAATGGCAGCATACCTCTCTCTCTCTCTCTCTCTCTCTCTCTCTCTCTCTCTCTCTCTCTCTCTCTCTCTCTCTCTCTCTCTCTCTCTCTCTCTCTCTCTTTCTCTCTCTCTTTCTTTCTTTCTTTCTTTCTTTCTTTCTTTCTTTCTCTCTCTCTCTCTCTCTCTCTCTCTCTCTCTCTCTCTCTTTCTCTTTCCCTTTCTCTTTCTTTCTTTCTCTGTGTTTGTCCTGCTCTCCTCATTGTGCAACTTAACAGCAAGTTGGCAATCTCACAACAGCTGCCCTCGAATGCATTATCATTCAACATTTTCCAAAATAAGTCTGTCAGTAAAATAAATGTGATTCACTGGTTATAACAGGGATTTCAAGCAAAAGCTGATATGTGCCCAAGTCAAAATACATTTTAATGTTTGTTTGCACACACTGGGCCAAGTCTGGTCTTGGAAGGGCACCAGCAAATGACAAATCCTTCAGCTTCAGCTGGTTACTGCTGTTTACATGCTATTCTGCTGTTTTTATTTTTTTACACATAATCCATGGCTAACCATGTTCCTTTCACAAACATTCCATTGGAAAAAAACATCAAAAAAGTATTCACAATGGGTCGAATGCAATCTTGCCTATGTGGAACATTGGTCTCATTCACACAAACTCACACACTTAAAATGGTGTAGAATCTATGACCATCTCTGAAAAAGAAAATGTACCCACCAAGATGGCTTAGAATCTTGTATGAGATGTCGAAGGCCTATGGGTCGAAATTATAACTAAAATGGTTCAATAAACATTGCTTTTTCTTTTGAGCATATGTAAGTGTGTGAGTTCTTATTTGGACTCTCTGTGACATTTTGAGTTCAACTTGTGCCAAGAATCAGGAGTGCATGTGTTATTTACGTAACGTCAAATGGCTTTTGTCTTACTAAGTTTGGGCCTATGTTGGCACTGAAATATTTGTTCAGATAAATCTACAGAACTTTAGTTGGACCATAAATGCTTCTTTTATAAAATTTGCTCATGGCCACATTCTAATACCAGTGTTCATTGAAGGTATTGGTCAGACACAGTCAGCTTTGATTACGGAATATCAGGCAACTCAGTCTGCAGCAATGCTAAACTCAGGCCTTTACCGAGTTGAATTGAAGGGAGGCCGGCCGGTTTACAACAATTGTAAGAGGTTGGGCATATTCCATATGAATAATAAATTAACATTGTATTATCCAGACACTCTAAATCCGTTATGAGTTGGACTGTCTCGTTCACTCAGTGTGAGTGGAGTCATCTTTTACAACTGGCTTAATTAACAATAGGGGTCTTGTGAGGCAGGGATAATTTTGACATGTACTTTTATTATGACTCTCTTCGTGTGTTGTGCATGACCCTATAGACATTGAAGGGCAACTAGAATTCAGTAGTTCTTAATATATCTCTCTCTCTCTCTCTCTCTCTCTCTCTCTCTCTCTCAATTACAAAATGGACATGCATTTGGTGCAAATTATATGTAGATGGCTAGGTATGAAGCTACTGTACATGTAGCAAGCTAGCCAGCTATCTGCATCAAAAACACTTACTTTAACAAGTTCAGATTTGTTCCGGGGTCATTGTCCCTTGCACACATGTTGTTCCATGGCAAGAAGGTCTGATTTCTGCAACACTATTTCATTGTCTAATATTGGTCTGGTGTCAACGCCTGACTGGGCACGTGTAGTCTGTGGCCTGCAGCCCGTCCTGCACTGTTTTTTAGGGCTTCAGTTGACACGATTGGCACGGTCTTCTCCCGCCAGAGAGATTTCAGGTCAGTCAGGTAACTGCAGTATGCCCACACATATGGGGGCATTTACCATTTCACACTAAAGTGCCTGTTCACCGTTAAGACCCTTGACTGAAGCAGGCTCATTGTTCATGGTTTTAGGCCCCCTCGTATTCTCACTCGGTAATTTCCTGTGTCAAGTTAAGCCACTCGCCGGCCTCAGCCCAGCTGACTAAATTTGTGGCATTTGCTACATGACCCCAAATTCAAACCAGAGTCGCTGGCATCTGTCACACTAGGCGTCCCTTCCCAATGCAGGCTATTTGGTTAAGAAGGGCCTTTCTTTTCACTTGCGGAATGCACTGTGCTCTCTCTGTGGTTGCCTTCCCCTGTTTGGAATTATGAGCATATTGACATTGCATCTAAATTTAATTGTCAGTTCTATTCATCACGATGGAAGCCTTTGAATGCCATTTGTATTGGATTGTTTTGCCTGTGTAACTTTGTTAGGCGTGATGTGTGTATACATGCTCTGCACTCTTCCCACATAAACAGAGGCATGGGGGGAAGTAGCAACAAGTATATATTTAGTGGTTATTGTTGGAAATGCAGCGAACATCCCATGAAGTACCACCGTTTCTACTCTTATATGCTCTGTTACAGGAAGGGCTACTGTTTGTGTTTGTATTTGAATAAAGAAACTGTCACCTTTTCTGTGACACTGATGTCAGATTAACCTATATAGCCGATGTAAAGTATCAATAGCTTTAGACACCATGTGCAGAGCATGCGTTTAAAATAGGTTTGCAAAATTATGCCCTGAAAGAATAAAATCCAAGCTATTCAACAATTACATTCCCTTTGAAAGAGACCGAACAGAAATGGTATATTTTAACTTGCGTGCAACAGTTGCATCAGTTCCACTCCATTTAGTTTACAAACAAAGCATCGAGTTTATTCATATCTTTCACAAGCTATTTCTTGTATTGTAAACAGTTTATGTCCACTGTATAAAATTTATTATGTTCTACTTTTGATGTAGAACATGTGTAGGCCTTCTAAACCATTAATAATAATAAAAAATATATATTTTTGGCAAACGTTTAGCTTTTGTTAAAATTTAAAGTTAAAACATGTTCTCGAAGCTGGCTTCATCAGTAACGCAGAACTATCTTGATAATAACATTTGCTAATTCATCAGCCCTCGCCGATATTAATGTACCTGTCATGAACAAACACATTTCTGCCTTAAGTGCATTTTAATATGTGCATTATTTGGGCCTGGGATGTCATCAAGACATCAGAGGCCCTCGAGCAGGAGAGCAGGGGAGCAGGGGAGCCCTACTGTGGCTCCATAAAGGGCTTGATCAATAAATGTGACATGATAATGCAGAACAAACAGAATAAAGGATTCCTTTGACAAGACATGAGAAATCACCTTGTGGCAGCTGGTACGGGGGAAGCCGCTTCAGCCGCGAGACTCGCAAAGTTGATCTGACAAGTATAAAGGAGAGATGATGGTTATAAGGTGCTATTGTTTCATACTTTCTTTCTTGACCTGTCAGGTATTGAGGGGGCCTGAATGCCCTGTTTTTGTCATGTGAAAATAGTCGTCTGAGGCAGTTATCTCTGCTCTGATTGTGAATTCTTCCGTTTAATTGATTCGCTCTGCTCTCCGAGCTGTCACATTAATAATTGCTAAATCCTGTATAGCTCCGCCATGTCACGCATAAATGTGTACTTATCAGAAAAATTAACATCCTTAATAAGCGGGCCGTCTTTGAAGCCGGCGTTGCAGTGAGACCCATCTCTGCCCTGTTCGTTTGGAGAAGGTGCATCAAGGTTTCAAACAACTGCCCGGTGTCACTGCCTTTTTGATGGCCAACAAACGGTGCATTCGCTGAGGAGAGCACAATGATCAGTTTCAGTTGAATGGCTGTTGTTGCACGGTTAATGATTAAGCGTACTGATGGCTGGCCCCCAACACAAGGTTCGCTTTTAAGCAAGAGAGAAATGCTTCAGTCATTTGGGCCTGCATCTGTCTCACTTAGTAAATAATCAATGTTGTTATTTAAGTAACTGTGTTAAAATAGAATGTGTGAGATATTCCCAGGCTTTGCTGTCAATCTCTAAGTATTTGGGACGTGCGTTATGTATCCAAATAATGTATAATTTTAATCCCGTGGAAAGATAAGCAGCCCGGTTGCCTACGAGCATCTTTCTCTGAACCCCTGGCATGATTAATTTAATTAATACATTTATTAATAAATGAATTCACAAATCAGGATACTTCCATACTGTTTGTATCACAAACGCATTAAATATATAAAAGTGGAGTCACATGGTCTTGATTACTTGTATTCCACAATTGGCATTTAAACTTACTGCATGCTATTGATCCCCTAAGAGAGAGTATCAGGGCCGGTCCGGATAAAAGATCCTAGCCCATAACAGTGGTTCTGTACACATGTAGTAAAGTAAGTGGTGTGTTCTATTGACACAGTGCAAAGGAGAAAAGGCATTAGCAAAAAAATATTTATTTTTGCATGAAAAGATGAACAACAGTGTATGGGAAATTTTAACAACATTTTTTTGTGTTTGTTTCAGTGGATAGAGGTCTGGCTTTGGCCCACTCTGGGCTGTGAGTTCATTAATGGGATGAGAACCACACAGAAGATCCTGACCAAGATTCTTCTTTTTGAGAAAAGCCGCTCTCTTACAATTGGAAAAGGGTATAGTCATGTGATCCCCCTGACCAATCAGGTTTTTGAGGCTGTTTGTTGCATGAAATCAAGTGTATGATCAAAGTAAAGATGAGTGCACATACATTCTCAATATGGTTCCATGGGATGTTATGATCCTGAGCACAAATACCTGAGTAAATGGAAAAAAGACTCCTTTTTTGGACTACAGCATTCTTGACAGATAAAAAACATATAGGGCCTGATTTACGAAGACGCAAAACGTTTTAGCACACGCAAAACTAGTAACACAATCAATGATTGGGGCAAAACAATACCACGCCAAATAATATTATTGGTTCTTCGTATGCTAAAATGCTTTGCACACACTGAAAGTCTTAATGAATCAGGCTCTATATGTTTTTTTTACCAAGTGCACATTGCACAGTGCTAACACCAAACTTGTTTTTGTTGCGTTGGCACTTTGAAGTTTAATCCTAACGTACACCAATGGCAATTAATGAAAGCACAGCAATTAAAACCACAATTTATGAGACCCAGGGGTTCGTAATGCTCCAAAGTGCATTAAATATCTTAAAAGATAGAAACGAGAGGCATTATTTACAGGGTATTAGTCTGCTGGGATAAAATGATTAGTAGTTGCTAAATGTTAAGTTATCAAGCTGTAATAATTGATTTAATCAGTTCAAGCTATTACTTTTTAATCTTTGTTTTGTATTTGTAATTGGATGGATTCAGCCTTGCATAGCAGCCTTATGTGTTTGTTTATCTAGCTTGGCATGTTGTGTACCAAGCTTTGAACTCAATTTCCTCATTTAAATCTTTTCAAATATTTTCGTATATAACCACATAATTGAGCATTACATATAACGAAGACAATAGTGGATCTTTTTTGAGATGATAATAGAAATATAGGGATTTGTATGTATATTTAATGTACAGTAAACAACTAATGCATTTTGCTGTTTTTTTCGGAAACATACTTTTCACGGGCCACAAAAAATGTGGCTGGGAATTAAAATGTCACCAGCGCTCACACGGAGCGAGACATTTAACGTGCACTTGGCTTTCCACACGACCAAAAAAAATTGGTTATTCACATTTTTCGCACATTATGTTTGCTGAAGAGAATGAGCCAATTTACTAATCCATCTGAAAAGGCAGTGAAGCAGAAACGCTGAATCTCACACTGAATACAAACATCTGCAAGCAAGCAGATAATGACGGCACAATTTCATACATGAACGCCAAAAGAAAAACAATAACTGATTAGAACAGAAAATGATAGGCGTTTCCACAGCATCGCGACTAGAACTAAAGGTGTGTCCATTGGCAGTTATAAACTTGTGTCATGTGCAAAAATTTTTGAGTTTTCAGTCATTTTGAGAGAGTGCTCTTGTAATTGAACATAATATATTGCATGAATTTGCAAGGGGCCTTATTGTCAGAAGAGATGATCTTCTTTCTGGCCTTTTCAATATCTAACTGGCCATTCATTTTTTCTTTTTCCTGATTTTCGGTGAATGACACATCACAACTTCAGACGTTGTTTGTGCCCCGCACTCAATAAATGTTTTCCTTTAGCATATTTTAGCATATTTAGCATATTTTGAGAAATTCACAGGTTCAAACTGCATTAGGGAAATTGTTTGCAAGAAAAACAAACATGGAATCCCCCAGGAATGGAGTTTAGCACCCCAGCTGTAAGCCAACTAAAGGAAACCATTCCAATGATTAGAAGCTATACGTTTCTTGGCAGAGCAAAGTGGTTTACACCAAATCAAAGCGTAAAACACACTGGTGGTAGGAAAAACTTGTTTTGAGCAAGACAAAAATATGTTTCCGGTTTGCTATTAAAGACGGCTCATCGGTAATGGACACAACACACTTTTATTATTCTTGCTTCTGTTCTTTGTCACTGAATTACATCGATAATTAGTGTTGGTGTTGCATTTTAAAAAAATAAAAATAAAAATCTTTTTTTCTTCCTCCGGTTTCTTGCTTTGTCTTCCAGCAGGGCACAGATCTATGAATGTGCGTACTATTTAAGGAAATTCAGCAGAAAGAAGGTTACTAAAACAAAGTCTATTAGGAAATGTTTGCAGGAAAAAGAGCAGCATGAATTAAATCAATACTGTGATAGATGATGCCCATCTGGTACAGTTTTGCCATCAATATACCTGTATATCAGTTTTTGTTCATTATTTTCTCAGAGGAAAAATAGAAGTCTGTGAATATAAGAACTTCAATATGAACGTGTGATGTAGACTGGTACCGTGGCTTTTCTGACTCCATCAAATGTAATGTAATAATAATAAAAAATATATATATATTTCGGGAATTGTCATTTCCATTCCTGTTATAATTTTAAAAAAGGTCTTCACATAAAGAAGCATCGCAAAAAAACAAAACAATAAAAAGCCTTTTGTTGAAATGCAGCTCTACTTTGAGAAGCTACCAGCAGTCATCTTTCTGACAGACAAAATGGTTCTGATGGTCCTGATAGCATGCTAATTTACACCACAGAAAGGCATCACCTTTAAGTGTAGGAATTAAGCTGGGAGTTGAGAGCTGCCTTTCATTTGAACTACAGGAGACAAGACAGCTTTATGCTGCATCTTTGGAACAAAAAAAAAATAAAAAAAAATAAACTTGCCATGACTGTAGAAGTGTAACCAGAAAACAGTGTCAGAATGTATTAAAGTGAATATGCATGTCGACCAGAATATTTGAGATATTTAACAGCCCCCCCCTCCTTAAAAATGTAGAATTTGTAAGTTGGCACGAACATCACTCAACTGGAAAAACTTTACATTGGGTTAGAAAAAAAAAAATGTAAAAGATGACAGCGCTTGCAAGAAGTCAAAGTGAAAGGTGTTGCGCGGTACAGAGGCGGTGACGGAGTTAAGGCGAAAAAGTTTGAGACGTGACCTGGAACATCCCCGTGATGGCTCTTTTTCCAAGGTGTCTCATCGATTAGCAAAAGCCGTGAACCGAAGAGACTTTAATAAGGAAAGAAGAGTGGGAGATTATTCTGTCGTCCACTCGCCGCCAGGTGCGCACAGAACATGGCATCCTGCAGTCATGCTTTGGAGCCGGCTTGACACCGCTCTCCCTCCCTGTTGTTAGAGGAGCCGGTGTCGAGTGTGCTCTGGAGGAGCTCACTATGGCAGCTGCCACATTATTGTCTCTGGGACGTTCTGAAGACAGCCCATGGCCTTCACAAACTGTACTACCCCTAATAGACTTAAGATCCAGGAAAACGGGATCTAGGCTTCAGTTTTATGACAGGAGAGGGAGAAAAAATAAAGTAAAAAATTCAACTGGAAGCACTTGTAAAAAAATGTTTTAAGTGCATTTGTGTTTTTGTTTTTTTTAACCATTATAATGTTTTTTATTCGTTATTATTTATTTTTTTACTTAAAAAAAAGTTGTTGCCGTCTTATTGCGCCTTGACTAGACCGGCAATGTACAACAACACTTGTAATGCAATTAACTGGAATGTTGTAATGAGTATGGAAAGTCAAGAAATTTTCCGAGAATACTGCATTGGTGAATGAGATTAAAATGTAAGGAAATGTAATGTCAAATGAGGACAGATTTTTGTGGAACAGTGTGACAAGTTTGGATGTTGTAGTTTTTGTTGGTCTCGTTGCAGAGGTAAACCAAGTTGAAGGTCATGTTTGTGAAAAAAGGTTTCTGTTTCGTAGCCTATGCCAAATGTAGGGGCTCTGAAGGTGTGACATTAGCGAGCCAGCTGGGTGATTCATTCCGTTAAGGTTCTAGTGCATAGATGGATCCCACACAGACCATGCCTGTGCTGACTGTAGACTGCAGCCCCACAGGACGACACAAAATTTACTATCATGTTGCCCGGGGATGGGAGGGTTTTATTTGGCTGGAATCATAGCTTCTCATCGTGCGCCAGTGACCCTTGCTGGTCAGTCGGGCGCTCTCAAATCTTCCCATTAAGCTGCATGTGTCCTCCTCTGACTCATGTCTGTGCAAGCCCCACAAGTAAACTGCAGTGGGTCTTCACATGCTTGGGAGATCACATGCTTGTCTGTTATCTGCTGAATATTTTGCATTAATAGACACTGATAAATACAATTGATCATTTGATTCCATATTTGGGAGAAAAAGGCAGAGAAAGCATAACGTTTTTTAAAAAGTCGTTTACAATTTTATATTCTTAGATTTAAAAAAAAAGAAGAAACTGATTTGTAAATGAGTGCTTGGGTAAATTAAGGTGCAAATGTGATTAGAGGGAGTGCGCTTGGCTGGGATAAATGTCTTTGATAGACAGGTTACTCAGCATAAACCTCAACGTTAATGCTCTCAAGTTGTCCAAAAGAATGTTCTTGCCACATTTCATAGCCACTGGATTATGGATTTTCTGGAGGGGTCCTTCAATCAAGGCTTAGTAGCTCACATAGGCATGTACTGTGTGTAGGTATCACTGACGAAGGATGATGCTCAAACAAATTAGAAGACAGCCATGAAAAATCATGAAATAGCTGGAATCTGTGATGTTATTGCAATGAACCAAATAACTATAGGTAGCATTTCTGTACCTTCCTAACAGTGGTTTCGTGAGTATGCTATGTTCTTTCTATGAAGACTAATACATCAAAGGTCCCTCAGGTAAGGCCACCAAGCACACCAGTACATTGTCTTGCTCTTTAGTGTTCTCAGAATAGTGTAAATAACCTGGACATTAGTGCATAATTAATAAACAAAAACTAAAAACTTTGGCATATTTTAAAAATTGTGTAGCACGTGTTGTTGCAATGTTGTATTTTCTTTGATACGAGTGCTGTTTAATAACAATTGGCATTGCGAGCTGACGGAAAGGGATTGGAACGCATCTGAGTGCATCTGGACAGCGTTTGTCGATTTTCTGCCGTCGGATCGATAAGTATCTTTTTTACATTTGGTTTTAGCTGTGCGTTAGATAATTTGAACCGCTTTGTAGCCATTGTGTAGCTGAGGTAAATCGCAGCAGTTAGCAATTAGAATAGAATTGTAGTAGAGATGATTTACCCAGTTCACTGTGAACTGCACTGTGTTCGTTACTAGGGATAGCTAATACTGTATGGGAAGAATGTGCTTTCTTATCTGTTCTGTAGTTACTTCGATGACCTTTCTATATGCACTTACTGTACGTCGCTTTGGATAAAAGCGTCTGCTAAATGACTGTAATGTAATGTAATGTAATGGAACGTACAACAAATATTAAAATGTAAAAGGTACTGTTATACGGAGCAGTTAATAAAACTAGGATAATGCATTGTTTCTTAAATACAACTATTTTTTTTGAATTCCACAACGGTGAAGAAGAAGCCATTTTAGGCCTTTGCGATGCAGATCAACCTGTTTTAAGTCTACCTGCATGTATCAGCGGTGGCAACCGTTTTGCATTTTAATGACAAATCAAGCGCGCTAACTTGCATTTTAAACGAAAGTGCTTTAAGTGTCTCGGGCTGTCAAAATGAGATGTTGGTAGCCTGATGAAAAGAGAACAAAGAAGACAAAGTATGCAGCCAGGATACAGTGAGAAATGAAATAAAACCGTGTATGGCCTGTCACCGGTGTCAGTTAATATTCATATCTAAAGCACATTATAGTATTACTTTGCAGCTCATAGCTTACACATCTGTCTTTTTTAATTCATCACATCCTAGACTGTATCTTTTAAGTCCTAAGTGTCAGCTCAGGACGGATCTCATTAATTGACAAATGAGTGTCACAGGCATGCTTTGCTGCCCGTACATCAGAGCCAGGTAGTCTCTGTTGTTTTTGATGGGGGCTATTATTGGCATAAGCCGGCAGAAGACATCAGTCTCGGCGAAAATGAGAAGTGACAACGGAAGAAGGGCTGTCGTTGTCTTGGTGCGTGTTCAATCTGCGAGAGATACTGCAGCAGAGATAAAATGTCAGTTAAAAAGAATATGAAAAGCTAGCTTCAAAAGGAAGTCCTTAAATTGCTCAGAAAGTGGGTCGGGGAATTGGCACGTTCGGGGAAATATGAAAATTTCAGTTTAGATCCATCAGGTCTGTTTAAAAGTAATATTTTTGAATAACTGCATCTGTTTATTGTGCGTTACGCAAAATGCAATGTTCTTCAAGCTTAATTAGGTTTATAAGACAGACGAGAAAAATGCCTTCGGAGAGGTGTAAGATTATTTATTAGGGATATTGCTCTCATATAAGCTCTGAATTGGCTCAATGAAAATATGCGCCACTGCATATTAAGTATTTATTTGCATCTGTTTTCGAATATTGAAATTGCTTGTTTCCAATTTGCTGTTTCTTATAGTTTTCATGCAACATGCAATATAAAGAAACAATAAAAAAATATCTCTTTTACGCTGACAAGACAAAAAGCTAAAAGAGAACAATTTGCAAATGTGTGGCATCTTGGCTCTTTGGAGCAATAAATGCTTCTTTATCAAAGGGATGTCTCACGACAATAGCCAACCACCTCTTATTCAATTTTGACAGTTGTTAGTTCAGAATTTTACATTGGAAATAGAAATAGAAAATCTCGCACAGTTGACTGTTGAAGCTTCCTAAGTTTTAATCATCACAGAAGTGGCATTGTGAATGAAGCGGAATGTTCTAGTTTAGTGATAATTCTAGGAGCGCATTTGTTGTTTGTGCTTCCCGACAGTGCAAAATTACAAATATCTTTGGCGAGCATCCAGTGAGCTCAAGCAGTTTTTATAATTTCTGTGAATTCTACATTCCTAATGGCAGTTTAGATTCAGAGAAAGAAAATTTAATTGATGTGGTGTGTGTGTGTGTGTGTGTGTGTGGGCGGTAATCCGAGTTCCAAGTTGACGATTTAGAATATACCGGCTCCATCTAATTACTCTCAGTACTGTTATTCCTCTTAATGCATCATTCAAATTCAAGCTGTGTGTACTTGGTCGTATCATGTTGTGCCTTGAAAGTGGCTGGAGGAAGAGGGTTCAGTGGGACTGAAGGTCAGAGGTCAAAGTG
This sequence comes from Ilyophis sp. 1 JC-2022, assembly GCA_022702515.1. Taxonomy (NCBI): domain Eukaryota; kingdom Metazoa; phylum Chordata; class Actinopteri; order Anguilliformes; family Synaphobranchidae; genus Ilyophis; species Ilyophis sp. 1 JC-2022. The sequence goes on from CM040405.1 coordinate 89,186,064, forward strand.
CTGGTGGGAGGTCTTGTCACATGCCGTAAGGTGAGCTTTTGTACAGATGTCGTGCATAAAAAAAAAAACGCGTCAAAAACCTTACCTCCTTGATGAATTTTGACCTTCATTTTAAAAAAAGATTTAAAAAATTGTGATGAAGGGATTCAGCCCTGCCAGGCAAGGCCATTGTAACAAAATTCACACGATTCAGGCAAATAATAGAACGAGAACACTGTCAAAATATACAAGCTGGAACTGTCGCTTTAAAATGTAATGATAATAAAAAAGTTGTCCAAATGGTTGTGATGATAGATAAAATCAAAACACAAAAGTTGGGCTGTTTCTTTATATATGATTTCAATCTTTTACGCGACTGAGCATTTTTTACAATGCACATTGCTGCCAGATCTTGAACAACGTGGGCTTAATTTAGGGCATCTTTCTAGTTTTAGTATGACTACAGCTGTATTTGTGCTTTGTTTTCAGTCCTGCTTTCGCCTGGCCTTTGGATATTAATCACTGTGTGTCTTACAGTCCAACAGGTCTGTGTCTTGTGAGCTGCCAACACAGACTTGTGAGCTCTGTTGTTCGGGGCTATATTTCAAAATGGAAGTCCAGGAGAGGGTTTGACACATGCGCATGTTTCCTGGAGCCATTGCATTAGCAGCTCTGAGACAAGCCAGCTGTATTTGTTTTTATAATATCTGTCAATTATGACAAGTCTACCACAGGGCCATTATTCCCAGTTCAAAAGGTAAAACTCTTGAGAGGGGACAGTTACTGTTTCTGTTCACTTGGCCATTTGAGCTCAGTTTTTAACAGTTGCAAAGAAAGGCACAGTGGAATTCCTCCTTAACGACTACAAGATCGATAACACCAATAGCCTTCTGCATCTGTATGTCTATCCATCTGTATCTGTCTATCATCTATTATTCATCCGTCTATATCTATCTATCACTTATCTATCATTCGTCATCTATAGTCTATCCATCCATCTTGACAGTGGTTGCACACTGTAAACATTTTTGCCAAATAAACGACCTTCATATTGTGTATCGATCCGAGTCCGTCTTGTGCTATTGGCATATGCTCTAATGGAACATTTTCTCATTTCTTTTCACTCTTTCTTTCCCCCCTACATCTCAAATTAAATATATAACATCAGTGGACCAGCAACAGCACTGTTTTCTTTATGACGCCGTTGTTTTTTTATTTTTTATTATTGTATATCCCAAGACTAATGGCATGTTACAGACAAAGGGATTTACAACCATTCAGCCTTTGTGGCAGAGCATTAGATGGGCGTTCTGACAGAGCCAGCAAGAATAAAGCTGACAGTTCATTGGCTGCGGGGAGGGGAACCAAAATGAAGCCCAGTCACACACAAGTTATACTTTCCGCACTATATTATTTATTTTCTTTTTTTGCACTGCCAACTGTCACGGGGCATGTGAAACAGACGGAAATTTATCGGGCAGTATTTAGAGACATGACAGTGGTAATGACTGCAGCTCTGATTTCAATTATCACCCACTAAACTCTGCTTAATTCAAAGCTTTTGTGGAGCTAATGAGTGAGGCTGGCTTCACTTTTCAAAAACCTAGATACTGTACCACGCCATTTTTATATTTCATGCTGGCCACCAACTTAATTTTCCTACATTGCTTTTGGCGTGGCATGTGGCACCACAGTTACTCATTCTTAGTTCTTAGATTTTTGGAGGTCAACTTGTTCCCAGGGATATGATTTTTCGACAGAAATCAAATTACTGCCCAAACAGACATAAATAAAGGCTGTTTAGGCCTGTGGTATGATTGTTCAGTGTTCCACCTTAGTGGCCACTGTATATTGCTGCTCATGGTCTTGATGGCTGACATATGGCCGTGCTTGCGTCTGTTTTCATTTCTGGATAAAATATTTGTATGTCTTGGTTGTTTTTGATGGATGCGTCGGCTCCTTAATATTTTATCGTCTTTTACATTTTAACACTAAGATGTGGTCCTTATGAATATTTGAACACTTATTACATACTTTAAGAACGTGCGGCAGATCCTGCCCGAAAAGGCCATGTAAAATAAAAATGTGATGTATTATTTAGTGAGAACATGTTTAGTAAAGAGCTATTTTGTGGTGTGTTTATAGCAAAGCTTTGACATGGCTGTTCATTTCTTTTAGTAAGTAATGAAATTCAGGCCATGAAGAGACTGGCGTTCGTTTGGCAAAAACATCAGGGGGTGCGAACGTAGTTTGTTAGCCAATGGCACCCTTCCAGACTATGTCTCTTATCACGCAAAACCCAACTCTCTGATCCATGATGTAAGCAACTCTGAAATGTGGAACACATTAGAACTTTTTTTTGGGAAAAAAATCCAGCCATACTTTTACTTCCCCTGGAAGTTTCCAAAAGAACAGAAAAGGGTTGGCTCCTGGATAGGGAAGAAGGGAATCACTTTTCTTATTGGCTCAAGCGTGCGCTTGCCTCATGATGCCTTGTCTCCCTTGGTTTTCTCCTGGAGAGTTAGGTTGCAGAATAAAGACAGAAATATTGGGAAATGGGGTCATTCTTCTCTGCCAAAATTTGAGAGGATGTTTCCAGCTTCTCAAAGTACTGAAGTTTGAACCAATCCGCTGCTACGTTTTAAGAGGGAAACATCATTAATGGTGACTGAGAATGCTGTCACCAATAAAACCTTAACTGCAGCGAACACTTTATGAATCCTGTCATTTGATTCACCGGAGCAATCATTGTTAATAAAAAGACAATCTAATATAACATCTGTAATTAAAAGTGAACACCGTAAAACAACAACACACAGTGGCACACCATAAGATCAGGCTTGGTTGTGTGGTTGTGTCCCTGTGACAATGGAATAGAATATAATAACTTTTATTTTCCATTATGGATTTAATGTTTATTTTCCTCTCAATGTTTAAAAAAAAAAGTAAAAGAGAAGACAATGTAAATGTATTCCTCTCATCCATGATGCAGTTCTGCCAAAAACATGACATGCTATACATTGAGCAAAACTGTTTTTATTGGACATGAATCATAGTTTTTCATTTGACTTTATTATACTTCTATCAGTGAAATTGAATGGACACTCATACCTGCACTGCTGTTAGTCACCTGAAGAATTGCTGGTGCATTCTTGGAATATTCATTGCATGTTCGCTCTCTCTTTTTTCTCAATAAAGCGAGTCTGAATTGGTGGAATACTGTGTATCTTCAGACAGTGGTGATGCGATTGAGTTTTCAGAAATTTTTCGATTTGTTTGAATGCAGAACTAGATACCATGTTGTTCTTTTCTTATATTTGCAATTGAAATGTAAAATAGGTTTTTCTGTTTGGTAACGTAGAACAAGGCTTGTAGAGTGTTAAACCTAAACACAAAGCAATCTTTTTATCTGATCATATTTCAGTCTATCTGATGTTAACATGCTTGGAAATGCTTTTAAGTACTCAGTTCTCTTGTGTCAATTTCCATTTTATGGCAGTTAATCAATAGGAGAACACCTTTCAGATCTTTTTTCACTTTGTCTAGCTCTCAGCCAGTTTAGTGTTTCTGAATATGAGAAATTGTATAAATATTACTTCAATTGTGAGAACGAATTGAAGTCCTCACAATGTGTCCTCTGCATGGCTGTAGTATTATTTATGTTTCTAAGGCCTAACCACAGTGTTATCCTTTGTTGCGGTTGTTTACTTAAAACAGGTCCACAATCATTTGACTTGGGGCAATAAGGAAACTAAAAGTGTAAATACATTAAAATAATATCTATAGTACCAAATTTGCACAATATATTTCTGAATACTGAAATTACTGCTTAATGACAAGTTCTTGAAATGCATGAAAAAATATATTTTTAATCACAAACAAAAGTTCTGCCTCTTAAATGAAAAAGTCAAGCCTAGAACCATACCAAAATGTGACGCTAATAAATAAAATGACAATGGGATGATTTTAAGTGGAAGGGAATGCTGTAATGTAAAAAACATGTCCCATTTAAAGGGGATTTTCATTTCATTACGTTCTTTTGAAATGGATCAGGCCTCGAGACACCGCTGGTGTGTTACCACATTGCTGACTTTTAAATGACCTCACTCGCTGCATATTTGTAACATACCCTGGCATGTAGCAAGACCATCTTTAAGGCTTTTATCCTGTCATAGGCTTCCATACCTATTAAAGATAAGCTGTGTCTTGAGTTCACTGAAAATCTTTCATATACTTATTTTTATTACGGGCTATATGATGTTTGTCTCGCAAAGACTCAGTGATTTGTTGCTCCTGGAAGCATTCTCTTGCTGGAATGGAAGTTTAGCATTTACCATGTTTGAGCTGTAATATTTTTCTTTTTAAATCAACTGAGTGCTGTAATAAAATTTCCATTTTTATTTTCTGGAGGCTATCGTGGCAGTTTTTGTTGTGATGGATTTTAGGTGGTGTGGGTGTGTTTGGAGTCAATGTGTAGTGGTGTGGGTGTCTTAGGAGTCAGTGTAGTGGTGTGGGTGTGTTAGGAGTTAGTGTAGTGGTGTGGGTGTGCTATGAGTCAATGTAGTGGTGTGGATGTGCTAGGAGTCAATGTAGTGGTGTGGATGTGTTAGGAGTCAGTGTAGCTATGGGTATGTAATCCCAATTTGGTACATAGGCAAGATAGGACACATAAATTATGCTTCATTCTCTCAGGCCACATTCATATGCAGTTGTATGTTTGCATAAGTCATTCAGGGTCGTATTTCTGTTGAATTTGCAGAAGCGTGCCGTGCCAAAACCCATCCCAGCATCGATGGCCCTTAGCCCCTTGTCAAAGTGGAGGAATACAGATTGAAATAAGCATCTCTTTCATTGTTTCACTCAAATGTCTTCACCGAATTAAAACAGTGCAAGATGTTCATTTAACGCCATTTAATTAAATCCGCTTTGTACAAATCAAGGGTTTAATGTTAGGTAATTGGCTAAATCAATACAGTAATGAATGTCATTTCCGCAACTGCAATCCAACCCAGGAATAATAAAGCCAGCAGTCATTGGGTGCGCATGCCTTCCCATTGTTTTGTAGCGTTTTGAAAAAATAGTCATGGCAACGCAATAAAATAAAGTGCACTTTACTTCTTTGCTAATGCCTGATCCGAATCCTAACTCATAATAAAACGGCATCACGGTAAACATGCTTTATTCCGCTCTGTACGTTTTGTCCATGTTGAGAATCGTAAAGGGATCGGAGGCATGGGGAAAGGACAATAAGAGGGATCAATCCCGTTCGGGGCAGATGTATTACAATAGGTGGTTGGAATGCAACAATAATCCCTGTATTGCTGAGTTGAATATTGGTAAGTGTAATGCCTGGTCTTTTTCCTCACAAATATGCATTCACCCGTCTTATCTTTTGAGCCACCTCGGTACCACCTACACACAAACAAGCTGCACTGCAGTGGAAGGGTTTACGATCCTCTGATGCACTTGCCTGCAAAGCATACACCTTACAGAGCACACAGTACTGCAGGAGAGCTAGCGCTGTTCACTGGAGTATTTTTCAGTCATACCAACAGGCTAACTGTCAACATCTGAAATTGCATTAGGAGGGACATAATAGACCAGAAAGCTCAAATGCACAAAAAAGTCTTAAGTATCTGTAAGAATCTAATGTGCTTAGCAGTTGCAAGGAGACTCTGCTGAAAGAGTTGTTGGCAGTTGAAATTCATAATGCCTCCCTACAGTTTATTTTGCTCTGAATTGATATAGCACCGTCTTTTATTTGATCCACCCATCGATCTACAATGCATTACTGCTGCAAATCAGCTCCTGGGGAAGGGTCTTCTAGCCCTGGCTGTTTATAAATGCACTTTACAGGGATGTAGGCCAGAGTCCAAAAGGGTGATGTTAACGAAGAGTGTATGGGTTAAAGGTTTTTATAGTGTTTGAAAAGGGCTGGTAATGTTTAGCTGGAATTAGGAGCTTTGAGCCCTTATGATGTTTAAATTAATATTTAACTTTTTGGAGTAAAAATAAATAAATAAATAAGTATTTCAGTTTTAGTGTATATTTTCTATTGGCCCAGGCAGGTATTGCATGCAATGAAGGTTATTTTAGGCAGGAGAGAGTCTGTAGATGACCAGAAACTTCACCTTCATCTGAACTATCCTTCATCACACACATAAGCTGTATGGCCAATTGGACACATATACTAAAACAAAACGAATGTCACGAAACTCCAGAAAATGAACACTCCATTTCAAATATCATAACATATTGTATAATTGGGCACTCCGTCATTAGCTACCTGTACACCTGTTTACATGTATTGTACACATTATGCTAATTGACTCGAGTGTGTCTCTCAAGTACATGGTTTGGATGCCTTTTCAGAGTTGAATGAACACAAACACACCTATCAGCCATGTAAATGTTTAATCACCTCTGGATGTGGCTTTGAATATTACTATTGCAATTATTATTTATGACTTTGAAAATTACTATTGCCATTATATTTATTATATGGCTATCATTAACCTGGCTGCCATTTCAAGACAGCCAGTCAAATCATTTCCACAAACCATACTTTGGTTATTTGTCATAGCCATTTGCCTAGGCAGATGATCAAATAAATATTGGTATTCTCCCAGCGCAAGATTTTAAATCCTTGGCAGATGTGCTAATTGTTTGAATATAAACAAGAGTCGCAGCAAACTCATTGCCAATCTGTAATGTCTGCTATCAAAAATGGCAATGCATTTTGTACAACAGCCCCTTTCATCAGTCCATCCCCATTCACAGCAATATGGAAATCTCAATAGACATGATGAAGATAATTCAATGCATTTAATACTGATATCAATGTACTGACATTTAGTGTTCACATCTTGAGTAAACCGGTTGGTCATCACCATCTTTATGAAGCAGTAATTGAGCACTGTTAACTCTCATGTTGTGTACCTGTATTCTTCCACGGCCTAGGCTGCTTGAATTAGTTATAAGTTTTATAGCGAACCCTCAGGTCTTGCTGAAGTAGGTAATCCCTAAAGAAGGCTAATCCGGTCCTGCTTTACAGAAAATCAATTCTGGCCTTTGGTGTTGGCACGCCATCAGGGTGGGGGGACACATGTCAGACGTCTCCTGATTTTTTCATGAGGTGCAGTTTGAAGTTCTAAAACCAATGGAGGATTCTTGGGGTGATGGGAAAAAAAGGATACCTTGAAGCTATGAAATGATCACAAAATTCCCCATGAGGACTGATGCAAGTTTTTGCAATTTTTCTGTTTAATGTAAAAAAAAAAGAAAAAAAAAAGAGAATGAAAACAGGAACAATTACACTTCAGACAAATGCTAGCTTGGTGAACTAAAAATTGTATTGAGTACACTTCAACAAAAATCTGAACTTTGCATGCGTAAATGTGGCTCACTCATTTGGTTGCACAGCACCGATTTCAACTGTACGCCGTGGTGATACCAAACTAAAATGTGTCAGATTTAATTTAAACCAGAGCACTCTCTTTTTGTGAGCAGACAGAGCTGCCTCTTTATTGCATTTTGGGGAGTTAATGACAGAAAACTGTCAAGACTGACTAAGGGACTTCCATTGGCTGACAGGCCCAATCCTCACTAGAAAAGAACTGTAGACGCTCCAATGGCATGTGACTTCAGAGCCTCAGACTCCGCGTTGACGACAATTGACCCTTCTGGTAAAAGATTAATAAGGCATAAATTGATATGTGAGTTGTAATCCCCTTCGGTTACTCAAGTGAGTTTCCTTCATTAGGAAAAACAAAGAGGGAATTTTTATCGGCGTTAGACTCCCAGTTTCCCCGCTCCTTCCACAGCTAACCACAGAAAGCGCCCGCTCTCACAAGGACCGAATTTAATTAGTTTCAGTTTTCGTTTCATGCTGATGACACGGCATGTGCCGAAGAGGTCAACTCCGGACGGACTGTTTGTTTGGCTTGTAATATCTAGATAATCCAGTCTGAGAAGAAAACGAGCGCAGGTCGGTTTTTTTTTTTAATAAAAATTTTTTTTAAACAGGTTTGGGCTGTTGTTTTAGCATGTGAATATTCGTTTTTCATCCCACCAGTGTGTTCATACGGTTGTGTGTCCCACTGAGGTTTCTTTTATTGCCCCATGGGCATGCCTGCAGCCTGCCCTAAAGGGATCCTCCTTTTAAAGCGGGAGATGTCTCCTCTCCAGACACCCCTATCCTGGGCTCCTCTTGGCACGCTCCCAGAGAGCATCCGTTGTTTCTCAGCAAATATACACACGACTGGATTTGAACTTTAAGTCTTCAAAAGAAGAACAATGATCATATCAGCATTTTCGTATCAATCTGTGGCTTCGTTTTAGAATTCCGCCAAAAAAAGACTATAGATTTATGAGCCATTTATGAGCAAGGCTGTTTTATTTTATTTTATATATATATATATATATATAAATGCATTACTGATGATCACCTTTTTACAAATGACATAAACCTCTTAGGAGTGAATTTCAGAAAAGAAGCTGGCACAATCCTTTTAACCATTGTTTAGTCAATATGTTTATGTTGTTAATTTATTGCTTTATGAATGGGTTTATAAAATGGCACATAATCCTGTGCATGTTTCACCGCTGAATAAAATCTATAAAATGTGAATTATGGCACCAGCTTTCTTCCATCCTGGCTGTACAGGTTTGGAAATATGCCATATTGATTTTGGATACAGGTCATTTTTCTTTCATATCCAGCACTGATGCTGATGGCTTAAGTTCAAATTTTGCTTCAAGTTTGCTCCAGGTTACCTTTTGTGAGTGCTAAGCAGGGCAGGTCTTGCCAATAACAAAGATATGATTATGAACCTGCTTCCTCTGGATTTAACCTGTTTCAATTTTCCATTGGAAGCTAATAATGTAACAACAACAAAAACAATGGTTTTAGATTTTAGCTTTGCACAAACGTTCATGTGTTGCTCCTATTCAGTCAGGAAATTCCATTTTAAGGCAGGGAACAGGGAAAGTTGGTAGTTCAGTAGCTTTGTTCTAGGGCCTTATAAATGAAAGACTAAACCTCGCAATGTAACCGAGGAGCTCGCTAAACGAGCAAAACAAAGGAATAAGCACTAACGCTTATCTAACTCCGTTTGTTGGAGCGAACAAAGAAAACCAAAACTATAAGACCCCTATAACTGGAGTCAGCGCAGTTAGAGCGCTCGTCGGTAGAAACGGTAACTAAAAGAAAATAAGCAGACACGCTTATCTTACTCCCGTTATTGGAGTGAAAACTAAAAGGAAAACCGAGAACTCAACAACCCAAACCTTTCCTGGGGAAGAGCACTCGTAAGTAGAGTAAATAACGAAAGAAACAAAAGAACCTTCCTTTCTTTCTAACACCCTATTTTCTAAACCCTTTTCGTTTTTTTAAACTATCTTACTTTCTATTTCTCTATACCTTGTTACCGGCTCGAATGTTAAGTGGAAACAACATGGAAGCAATGAGAGCATCCAGAAGCGGGGTATAAATAGTGAGCGGAATTACCTGCCAGGTGAACTCACTAATGGCCAGGTGAACTCACTAATGACAAGGTGAAAACAAAACCTGTGACGGAACACAGGGAAATCCGATAGATTACCGGTAAACGATAACGACGAATAAAACGACGTAGAGATAAGGGAAGAAAAGTCAGATCCATGACAGGACCCCCCAGACGTGAAAAGTGGGGTGGATGCGCATTGAGCGCGGCAGTTGCAATCGAAATGTGACTGGGTTGATTCTTTTAATAATCTTGAAAGGGCCCACAAAACGAGGAGCGAGTTTGCGGGACTCGACCCGCAACGGAAGGTCCCGCGTAGTAAGCCAAACCCGTTGTCCCACTCTATAGGATGGTGCAGCTCGACGATGCCTATCAGCCGCAACTTTTTGTTTAGCCGAAGCCCGTATAAGAGATGACCGCACTTGTCTCCAAACCGACCGACACCGCCGAACGAAAGATCCTACGGAGGGTACCTCCACCTCCTTCTCGAGCTCAGGAAAAAGAGGTGGTTGGTAACCCAACTGAGCCTCGAAGGGGGAGAGGCCGGTGGAGGCGTTACGCAGCGTGTTATGAGCGTACTCAGCCCAGGCGAGATGACGGCTCCAGGAGGTAGGCTTGGATGCGGCAAGGCAGCGAAGAGTATTCTCTAGAGTCTGATTAGTACGCTCTGTCTGGCCGTTAGTCTCCGGGTGGAACCCGGAAGATAAACTAACCGAAGCCCCCAGCAGAGAGCAAAACGCCCGCCAAAACTTGGCGGCGAACTGAGGGCCGCGATCGGACACCACATCCGACGGAAGGCCATGCGGACGAAACACATGGTCAATCATAAGTTGCGCTGTCTCAGGTGCCGAGGGCAGCTTGGACAGCGCAATAAAATGGGCCGCTTTGGAAAAACGGTCGACCACCACTAAAATGGTAGTATTGCCTGAAGATAACGGCAACCCCGTGATGAAGTCCAGGGAAATATGACTCCAGGGACGGGTGGGAATGGGTAGGGGGCGAAGAAAACCCGAGGGGGGAAGGTGAGAGGCCTTGCTGCGAGCGCAAACCGGACAAGCCGCGACAAATGAGCGTACGTCTCTATCCAGACTAGGCCACCAGAAACGCCGGGATAAAAAGTCCCTAGTTCGATGAACCCCTGGGTGCCCGGTGAGTTGGGAGGCGTGGCCCCATTGGAGGACCCGCGACCTAAGACGAGGAGGCACGAAAAGACAGTTTGCCGGTGCCCCACCTGGACCTGGGTCTGAGCGCAAGGCTCTCTGCACCGCTGCCTCAACCTCCCAAATAACCGGGGCAACAATGAGGTCAGTGGCGATAATAGGCTCAGGAACTGAGTCTGTCTCAGAACGGTCGTAAATCCGCGAGAGAGCGTCAGGTTTGACGTTTTTAGACCCGGGGCGATACGTGATAATAAAATTAAATCTTAGAAAGAATAGCGCCCACCTAGCTTGCCGTGAATTACGCCTTTTAGCCAGCTGAACGTATTCAAGATTCTTATGATCCGTCCAGACAGTGAATGGATGTTCCGCTCCTTCAAGCCAATGGCGCCATTCTTCCAAAGCCAACTTGACCGCAAGCAATTCTCGATCCCCTACGTCATAATTCCTCTCTGCCGATGTTAGGGCGCGAGAGAAATAAGCGCAGGGGTGCATCTTGTGGTCAAGTGGCGAACATTGGGAAAGAATGGCTCCGGCGCCTAGCTCGGAGGCGTCTACCTCTACCACAAAGGGCAGGGAGGGGTTGGGAGTAACCAAGATGGGTTCGGAAGTGAACCTTCTCTTTAATTCGGCAAATGCTGAAGCTGCCTTCGAATTCCATTGGAACTGGCTGCCAAGGTTCTTCTTAGTGAGCGCAGTAATGGGCGCTGCTACCGCACTAAAATTTCGAATAAATCGCCGATAAAAATTCGCAAAACCTAAAAAACGTTGTATTTGTTTTACGGAAGATGGCGTGGGCCAGTTCTTTACAGCGGAAACCTTCTCTGGATCCATCTGTACCTTACCCTCCTTAATAATGAAACCCAAAAATGAAACAGAGCCTGTGTGAAAGACACACTTCTCTGCCTTTACAAATAATTGGGCTTTAAGAAGTGCAGCAAGAACCTGACGAACGTGACCGACATGTGTGGTAAAATCGGGCGAAAATATTAAAATATCGTCAAGATACACGAAGACGAATTTTTCCAGCATCTCCCTCAGCACATCGTTAATCAACGCCTGAAACACAGAGGGGGCGCTAGTGAGCCCGAACGGCATGACGCGATATTCGTAGTGACCGCTGTGCGTGTTAAAAGCGGTCTTCCACTCGTCGCCCTCGCGAATACGAATGAGGTTATAGGCGTTTCGTAGGTCCAGTTTCGTAAAAATAGACGCCCCCTGAAGGCGCTCGAAAGCGGAGTTCATAAGAGGAAGGGGGTATCTGTTCTTGACTGTTATATCATTTAAGGGCCTGTAATCAATACAGGGTCTGAGGCCTCCGTCTTTTTTTTTAACAAAAAAAAAACCCGCCCCTGCAGGCGAGGTAGAAGGTCTAATAAAACCATTAACCAGAGCCTCCTCAATATATTTGTGCATGGCTGCGCTCTCAGGGATGGACAACGAATAAAGAGACCCTCTAGAGGGGGTAGTGCCTGGGTATAGCTCAATAGCACAGTCATAAGGTCTGTGAGGTGGTAATGAAGTGGAACGTTGTTTGCTAAATGTCTCCGCCAGATCGGCGTACTGTTTGGGAACATTAGCGGGCAACTGGAATTCGAGTGTTCCTCCCACTTCAACATCCTCAGTGTCCGAGACAGAATGAATCTCCCAATCAATCTCTGACTCGGACATCATCTCCTGCCACGCAGGAGGTAGTTCCGCAGAATAATCCCAGTCTAAACTCTCTTCTCCCTTCTCGGAGGGAACATGAGAGGACTGCTGGTTACTACCGTAATTATCCTCACTATCTGAGTCAGACTGAGCATAATCCTCACCCCCTTTTCTCAACAAAAACTGACTGGTGACATCACAGTGGCGTTTGCATCTGGGACTCCATTTTTGAATAACGGGTCCCGCCCGCCCCCAATTAATGTGTGGGTTATGGCGAGTGAGCCAGGAATGACCCAAAACCAGTGGATAAACTGGGGATTCCACTAAAAAAAACTGAATCTCCTCCGTATGTTTGCAAAACGGAACGCGCATGCGTATAGCGGCGGTAACCCGGGAGATGGTGCCAGTACCTAGGGGGCGGCCATCTAGAGCCGTGACTAGGCGAGGTAGAGATAACGGGTGGGTGGGAATTTTATGGGCTTTAACCCAGTTGGCATCGACGAGGCATTCAACTGCCCCTGAGTCAATGAACGCTTTGCAGGGAATCTGGCGGTCGTTCCAGCGCAAATAAACCGACAGGAAGGTCCGAGGGTAATTTAATTCTTGTCCCGCTACGCGACTCGGTTCCACTAGCGGGACTAATCTTTTCCCACAAGTTTGGGACAGTGGTCCCTTAAATGGCCCTTCCTCTTACAATAATTACACCGCCATTCACGGGACTTAGCATCCCCTCTTTCGCGCATGGAAGAGCTATTGACCTGCATGGACTCCTCCTGTTCAATGGGAGCAACAAAGGGACTGTGAACCGGTGCTGACGTGTGAGAGGAAGAGTAACGAGGTGGGTGCTGTTTAAAACCCTTATGAGTCCTCTCCTTCTCTCTCTCTCTAAACCGGTTGTCCAACCGAATGGCCGTAGATACAAGAGCCCCGAATGTAGCGGGTGGCTCGATCCCCGCAATAGCGTCCTTTATGTTCTCTGATAAGGCATTAAGGAACAGAGCACATAGAGGCTCATCGGACCACCCTGTCACTCCCGCAAGGGCACGAAAAGTAATAGAAAATGCGGCTACGGTGTCAGTGCCCTGACGAAGACGGGTTAGACGCATGGCAGCTTCTTTGCCAGCAACGTCCTGATCGAACACTGACACCATCTCCGCCATAAGCCGCTCCGTATTACTAACAATGGTAGAATTCGCTCTAATAAGTGGGTCGGCCCATGCGAGAGCATTACCGGTCAAGAGAGAGAGAATAAAGGCTACTCTGGACTCTTGTGCCTGAAACCGCGAGGGTTGTATTTTAAAAAAAATTAGGCATTGTGTCAAAAACCCCTGACATCTGCCGGATTCTCCATTATACCGTAAGGGGAGTTGGAGTCTTGGCTCCCTTACGTCAGGTGTAAATGTAGGAGGAATAACCTGTATAGGTGCTTCTGCAACTGGGGGAGAATCGGACCTGAGGGAGAGAGTACGGATCATTTCTGCCAGATCTTGTAGCGCTACAGCTTGTAACTGCATCTGCTCGTGTAAAGCTTGCTGTGAGTTTTGCAAGGCACGAATACTCTCTCTCTGGTCCGTCAGGGCTACCTCCTGATCGGAAATGATCACTCTGAGATTGGAAACTACTGCTGGAAACTCCCCTGTGGCTTCCATGTTCTATGAGGGATCTCTGTCCGAAAACAGAGATGGGAATATTGGAGATCCAAATGCACGTAGTTGACCAGTCTTAAAGTGTTCGTAAGAACACCACTAATACGGGCAATAATCCGTAGTGGAGAAACAACTAGAAATGAAAGACTAAACCTCGCAATGTAACCGAGGAGCTCGCTAAACGAGCAAAACAAAGGAATAAGCACTAACGCTTATCTAACTCCGTTTGTTGGAGCGAACAAAGAAAACCAAAACTATAAGACCCCTATAACTGGAGTCAGCGCAGTTAGAGCGCTCGTCGGTAGAAACGGTAACTAAAAGAAAATAAGCAGACACGCTTATCTTACTCCCGTTATTGGAGTGAAAACTAAAAGGAAAACCGAGAACTCAACAACCCAAACCTTTCCTGGGGAAGAGCACTCGTAAGTAGAGTAAATAACGAAAGAAACAAAAGAACCTTCCTTTCTTTCTAACACCCTATTTTCTAAACCCTTTTCGTTTTTTTAAACTATCTTACTTTCTATTTCTCTATACCTTGTTACCGGCTCGAATGTTAAGTGGAAACAACATGGAAGCAATGAGAGCATCCAGAAGCGGGGTATAAATAGTGAGCGGAATTACCTGCCAGGTGAACTCACTAATGGCCAGGTGAACTCACTAATGACAAGGTGAAAACAAAACCTGTGACGGAACACAGGGAAATCCGATAGATTACCGGTAAACGATAACGACGAATAAAACGACGTAGAGATAAGGGAAGAAAAGTCAGATCCATGACACTTATTCCCTGTTATTCCCCTTAACCAAGTTAGCCGGCTAACTGCGCTGAGTAAAACCCGGAACTATTTTTGCTAGTTCATATGGTCTATATTCAGGGGGCTTCCGGGTTGTACTCAGCACAGTTAGCCAGCTAACCGACATATCCACGTGTGAGGAATGGGGCCCAGAAGTTGGAAATGACCCTCTTAAATGGAGTTGATTGAAGAGAGATCTGGCTTGGAAGAGCGCTCGCTTTGTTTCTGCTCGATTTCAAATACAGTACAGTGTTTTTTACATGGAGAATGGACATGCCTTAACATGCCATAAAATGCCAAGGGATGGATGATATCATAATTATTTAAGCTCAAAAGCTCTGAGCCTCAGTGTTTGCAGAGCAGAGCTCATTGAAAGAGTATGTTGGATGTTTTGGGGCTTCTCTCTGAGTTGAAGGAAAATATTACTCGCCATCAGAGTTAGATATGGTTTCATTTTAGATTCCACTCCGTGGCACATTAGGCTGCTTCCTGCCGCAGCTCTCAACAAAGTGCTCGCTTAAAACGGATCGTATAAATGCACTCTTTTCATTTATAATGAACAATCGCCTGAAGCTTCCCACAAGCTCTGTGCAAAACTGAAGAGGATGATCAGCATTTGATTGCTGATGTCAAGACTCTGCCGTTTGATTAAACATTAATTCTCCCAAAACAGTGGAGCAAATTCCGCACTTAACCAAACTCTTCTGTGAGGGTTGGCTCTAAAATTGCAATTTTTTTCTGATGCAGGGCAAGCCATTGTCAGAGCTAGAACACACATTAAGCTTTACAACACATTAAAAGTTGTCTTTGTCACTGGCCTCTGACACCAAGCCTACTTTGTGTTGAAATGATAAGTAACTATTAAGTGTTTTATAATGTCAACAGATTATATGAACAAGTCTGCTGGGCTTTTGGCACAGCGATTATTATAGTCTGTTTGTTGAGTCCATGAGCGGAACATGACGGGTTCATCTCAATGTACAGGCCTTGTGTCTTTTCAGTGGACATGTTCTGTGATCTATAATTATTTCTGTTAATCATTGAACTATTTAAAATTCCGGTATTTGTATCTTTATTTTGGATTTAGAAATGTGCAGGTGGAAATTAATTCGTGGGTGCATTTATCCAAGAATATTAATGGTAGGTTCCAGTGTTTCGTTTTCATACCCAGGATATGGGCTTATGAGGAGAAATTACTCAGTTTTATGCTTTGCTTGCCAGCTTGGCAACTGCAGGAGCATTTAAAATGCCCATTTGCAACCTTTTAACTGTCAGGAACTATTGAATTATGGATATTTACTTTCCACAGAGCCTCAAGAACTCCCAAAATTACTTTAATAGCACAAGGGGTCATATTAATATGTTTGCTTATGAGGAGCGGGGTTATTAGCATATCAGTCTAGCTTCAAGGAGTTTGTTCTCAGCTTTTTGATGGGATCGCACATTTGATGGAGAGGCAAATTATTATTATTTTTTTACTCCACTCTCCATGAACTATCATTCTTTTATATACACTGCGCTATAAATCAACCTTAGTAGCTTCTGAGTTGCCATAACATGACATTATCTATCAGCTTGTCAGCTGTGTGGGCTTCAGGCCTTCTAGGGTGTATATTTCTTTAAGGTCCAGCTCTTAACTAATTTCTGAGGGAAAGGGAAACTTGTTTGGGATCTGCTTTTTAATCCTGGCCTGTTTAATGTTTGCCTCCTGACATGCTGGGCCAGACATCATTTTAATGGTATGTAGACTGATAAAGCCAATAAAATGTCAAGATGATTGATAATCTGAGCATTATAGCAATATGACTTTCCTGTCCTCCTCTGTCTGTAGATGATGGCTTCTAAATTGAATTCCTACAGTGTGTGTGTGTGTGTGTGTGTGTGTGTGTGTGTGTGTGTGTGTGTGTGAAAGTGTGCTAGTGTGTAAGTGTGTGTTTGTGTGTGTGTGTGTGAAAGAGAGAGAGAGAGAGAGAGAGAGAGAGAAGAGAGAGAGAGAGAGAGAGAGAGAGAGAGAGAGAGCGATGCATGCCTGGTGTAAATGTGTGTTATCTTGAATTAGTCAAGTCTGTGAAGGCTCGTGCATATCTTTATTTTTTGATGGATTGTTGTATATTTTATTCATACATGTTTTTCATAAATGTTAACATTTTAAATGCATTATTATGCATAACCATTACATACAGAATGCACATTAGGGCATTCTCAGTCCATGTTTAGTATTAAATATAATGCTTCCCTTCAGGTATGAAATGATGTTGTTAACAGTGGTCCTACTAAGCATTGCTTTCAGGTGTAAACCAGAAATATATATTTTTAAAAAAGCCTGTTTGCCTTCCACAAAAAAAAAATTAAAAAAATTAAAAAAAACACTACAACAAAAACTGTACAAACGAGAGAACTTTCAGGTCTAGGTCATTGGTATAAAAATACAAAACAGACGGAGGGATTTATATTTGACACGTGAAGGAGAGGTTTTGAGTGTTGACACAGTTTTGAGTGAGGATTCAGCAGTGATGGCTTATGGTTCAACGCCAGAAGCTTGCTGAGATCTTATAAAATAGAAAATGCGCTGCACTATACAGTGAATGTGCAGTGGATATGAGACATATATATCACAGCAATATATATTTTAAAATATATATTGCAGTATATGAGAGCAGCAGTCATTTGTATATTTGCCCATATATTGTGAAGTGTTGCTGTATATTTTTTGATCTTGCTCATGTGTTTTATTTCAATATATTGAAAATGTATTCCATTTCCATGAGGGGACACAGATGCCGTTCTTTGGACACGCCTAAAAATATACGTTTGGCAATCTTAGTGGGACTAAGAATATCCTAACGTGTTCTTCAATCACATTCTCATCTGTTATTAATATTGTAATTAATTTGTTTCCAATGTTCAAATTGCTCAGAAATAATGCAAACTTAACTGTAATAATGAAGCACACCTCAGCTGAACTTTAAATGCTTTGTGTAGCAACTACCTTTACCTCTCTGCCAAAACAGGAAGTAGTGTGTGTTTTATATCAGACTTGGCTTATTTAAAGTGTAGATGTTAGGGTTTGCAGAAAAGTAACCATGTAATTTATTTCAACTGACATATGTGCACTTGTCCAAACAAAATTTGACAGATGCTAGCTGACATGAATAATGAGACCCCAATTTATCACAAAAGACAAAAACAAGTCTGGCGTAGACTTTTGGATAAGAGAAATTGCCAGTGCTTCAATGCTTTAGATGCTAAAATCTGTATTTCTTCTCTGTTTCAGTTATCCGACACTCCCATGTCACCCCCCTGCTCATTGACCTCCACTGGCTACCGGTGATGGCTCGCATCAAATTCAAAACATTGGTGCTCGCCTTCCAGGCAGTCCGAGGATCTGCCCCCCCATACCTCCAAAAGCTCATCAGACCCTACACACCTGCCAGATCCCTGCGTTCCGCCTCCTCAGGACGACTGGTACCCCCCCTTCTTCATACTAGCACCCGGTCTCAACGTCTGTCTGTCCTGGCCCCACGGTGGTGGAATGAGCTCCCCGTGGAGGTCAGAACAGCAGAAAGTCTGACCGCTTTCAAGCGCAGATTGAAGACTCACCTCTTCAAGCTGCACCTCTCTCCACCCCTCCCTACCTCCTTGTGACTATTGTTATCAGAATTGTGTAGTCCCCCCCCCCCCCCCCCAAAAAAAAAAAAAAAAAAAAAAAAAAAAAAAAAAAAAAAAAAATCCCCAATCATACTGACTGCGCCTAGTGCTTAGATTCGTGTTTGCCTTTTTAGGATTGTTTTAACGCACTTGTTACTAGTTCGGAAATGCACTATGTACGTCGCTCTGGATAAGAGCATCTGCTAAATGTCTATAATGTAATGTAATGTATATGTAACACTTTACATTTAATATAATACAAGCTACTCATTACATTACATTACATTATAGGCATTTAGCAGACGCTCTTATCCAGAGCGACTTACACAGCATTTTTGCATTTATACATAGTATCCATTTACAGCTGGATATATACTGAAGCAATTCAGGTGAAGTACCTTGCTCAGGGGTACAACGGCACCCAGTTCCTTAACCATTATACGACACTGCCGCCCTTACTCGCCTCTATAGCTGCTTTATGATAAAGGATATGCCTTTATTGCACACTATTGTCAACTGTTTTAATCCCCATATATCATGTTACATGATTTACAAAAAACAAAACAAACAAATAAAAAAAAAAAGGTTGCCCCCCCCCCCGCTGCTATAACAGCCTCCACTCTTGTGGGAATGCTTTACACTAGATGTTAGAACATTGCTGTGTGGATTTGCTTCCATTCAGCCAAAAGAGCATTAGTGAGGTCGGGTACTGATGTTGGGCTATTAGGCCTGGCTTGAAGTCAGCATTCCAATTGATCCCTAAAGTGTTCGATGGGGTTGAGGTCAGGGCTCTGTGCAGGCCAGTCAAGTTCTTCCACATCGATCTCTACAAAGCATTTCTGTATGGACCTTGTTTTGTGCACAGGGGCATTGTCATGCTGAAACAGGAAAGGGCCTTCCCCAAACTGTTGCCACAAAGTCGGAAGCTCAGCATGTCATTGCTTGCACAGTCTAGAAAGCAGTCTAGAATGTCATTGCTTGCACAGTCTAGAAAGCAGTCTAGAATGTCATTGCTTGCTGTAAAGTTGAGATTTGCCTTCACTAGAACTAAGGGGCCTAGCCCGAATCATAAAAAAACAGCCCCTGACCGAGGGGTGTCCGGATACTTTTTGCCATGTAGTGTACTTGCTCTGGGCCTGAATTGATGGGTATCTCATAACAGGAGTTTCTGATTTATAGTCAGTTTTATCCTATTTATATTCTAGCCTTATCCATGATGAGCTAAAAGACAAAACTGACCAGATCAACACACATGTTCTGAGATGCTCTGAAAGTGCTTTCAAGTGTGGACAGTTTCCCATTACATTTTTACAATTCTAATTATTGTACTGTATAGCCATAATGTAGTCTTTCAATACATCAATTGGATAGATACGTCTGTGACTACTTGTATAACTCTGTCATATGTTATATAATTTTCCACTGCCATGTTTCAAACCGATGAAATCCCAAATGTTTCTTGGAGCCACAGCCATGAAGTTAATTCTGTGACTTGTTATGCAATTGCATACTCATAATTTATTTATTTTTAATCCCTGAAGCATCATGCAGTCAAACCACTCAAACCCATGTATGGACATGCTGTGTCAATGTTGATTTTGAAAGTGATAATGGCTGTCGACGAATCATTTAAACCAACTGTCACTCCTGCGCTGCATGCACACTGAATACCAACAGGTACCATGAAGTTAAACGCATAGCAATCACTAAATGTGTTGGCTGGAACTTCTTCTGTCTGTTCTTATGAAAGTTGATAACCTAGAATAACTATATTGCCAACTATACATTTTACTACATTTGGAGATGAAACCAGTGAGAGAGAGCCATAGTCACTCCTGATTCTGTAGCTACAGAGCCCATTATGAATGCCGAGTGGGCTCCCGCTTGCCTTGATTAAGAGTCAATAGTTTCCTGTCTTTTGATTTAGAGAGCGGAAGGCGTTCACTAGACACGCTGAAGGTCACTTGTATGCATCCTGGTCAGGGTCTGCCCCTGTCTGGGCTGTAGCATCGCCACACTGATTTCAGATCAGTGACATCATGAGGCGACGTGCTCCCTTACTGAAGATTGATGAGGTCACGGTTGGCCTGCGGAAGCTGGTTTGCGTGATCACACAGCATTATGAAAGTAACATGGCACTATGGCCTGATGGGCATTCATGCCTATGGAACGATTGCTCAAAATAGTATGTGGTTGATCATGACTTCTTAATACATTAATGTCAAGATTTGGTAATGCAATATTTTGGCTAATGCCATGTCAATATCAATGCTTAAGCCAAAGAAAATATATATATTTTTTATTTCAATTTTTTTTTCACCCATACAAATAATCTCAGGTGTTGTATAATTATTGGAAATTAATATGAATATCTCTTGAACAGAGCCACGGCAAGCCTCCGTGTGCGTAGGGTATACTGTTGCACCTTACGCTGTCCTTTTTATGTGGATTATTTCCAGGTGTGGAGGTCACAGTAGACAATGGAGGCTAGAAGGGGTGGACTCGCACACCACAACATACATTAAAGGGAAGAGGCTGCAAACATATTTTTCCTTTATTTGACCATGCAGGAAAAAAGTGCAGGAAGTGCTCAGTGCAAAGAGATAGAAATGTTTCGATCACAAGATCACCATCAATGTCATCAATCAACAGACAGACACTCCTATCCTTATAAGTTACAGGGCTATACCCAGGTGGTGGTAATTAGTCATTAGTAGGTAATCAGTTGAGTCTCTTCAAAGGAGAATCTAGAAGTAGAGCACACAGACTATAGATCACTCAAAGAATGACAGCAATGGAATTGCATTGCCAGGCATATATACATACTGTATATGCTTATTTACACAGGTAACCAGTATCGGGACAAATCGGGTGGGGGCGCCCCCGGGACCCCACCCCAGTGCACAAAATGTGCCACCCCGCTCCAATTTAGGTAGTTATTGGATCCACCAGAGCCTCCTTGTGCCAAATGGTTAAAACCATGTATGGCTGCATAGCTGTTTGGACAGGATTTTAAATGTCAATTATGATAGTTATTGAAATTTTATAGGTAATATAGACAATAAGTATGGCAACATAGCCTACCTAAAACAAATCCTTAATTTACCTTTGGTTCCTTTTAAATACGTCCACTCCCCAGAACAATAGGTAAAGATTGTTCAGAGTTGCATTACCATGAAATTTACTTTGTTTTATGCAAATAGAGATTGATGAATTATTTTTCACTGCAAGCAGACTTCAAAATGTATTGATGGATACTTTCAGTAAGCGGTCGTTGAGATGACAGAACAATCCATTTTAAGATGAATTACACCAGAAACTACGTCTATGCATATGTCATGCATTTCCTTCCGTCTGCAGTTAAAGCAATGACTAAATTCATGCATGTTAGTATCCATTTTCTGCTATTTTTAATGCAAAACGGTTTGTATTTAGCCTAGCCCCTGGGGATATAGGGGGGACAAGTGGTTCATTGCTGATGTTATGATATACAATGATTTTCCAGTTTAGAATTTAGGTAAAACTATGAGATATCATTTATTTAGTGATGGTGTTGTGCAAATGCATGGTTGTTTTATCTCCCAAAAGAATACAGGCAGGAACTTTGTCTCTTGGCCTAAATACTGAATATATTCTTGCACTGTGAAAAATGTTAAAGTCAAAAGTAAAAAAAAAAGAGAAAATCAACACTCAACTATATTATCAACTTATGAAAAATGCTTGTGACCCCTGCTACCAAAAAATACCGCACTCACAGGCCAAATTTGTTCTCTCCATATTTTTTCCCTTTTTGTCTAAAAAAATATGCAGTACAACTATCAACATATTGACATCACTGTGATGACAACTCATCATTTGAACAATTTCCATATCTGGCTTGCTAGCTAGACCAGTTCTGCCTGCATTCACATAAACCTGTGACTCAATGTTACAGGTCAGTAAAGTCAAGCTTTGTAAAGTAAACAATAGTATTGCCCACATCAGAAAGCAAAACCAAAGCTCTGTCTTTTTGGGCTTGTAGTTTTATGAATTTCAAGATTACTCTGCAGGCTAATTATTATTTTAATATATTAATAAAAAAGTTTTGTTTATTAAATTAAGGAACGCTAACTAGATATCGAACTTGCTTCATCACTTGCTATTATTGATCACAAATCACCATATGTACTCATAAAATAGGCTTGAGTTTGAAGTCATCATAGCTTTTAGGACATTTTAGTACATTTCTTGGCATCACAACATTAATGAATACCAGATGCCATCTTACAAAAATATCACTCCTTTCCCTGTTAAAGTTCTACTGCACGCACACACATTCACTGTGATGTATTGTCAACAGCTGTGATGGGATTGGTTGCTTTGAACAGGAAAAATATGACATCATCCAGATGCTGTGCTTCTAATTAATCTTTCACAGAGCCCCGCCTGTGAGATTTACCTCGCATGATTCCACATTGCATAAGTGTGTCTCGTCTGAGGCTGTGAAATCCCTTTATATTCTGCTTAAATATTTATCACTCAAATGTGCAGCAGTGTTATGTTTGGTACCTTGGATATAGAGACGCATTAGTGGCGTACATTTCTACTCTATGCACTGGAGTGGAATCGTACAGAGTAGCATGTTAAACTATTAGTAAAATGTGACAAATGCATGATTTAGGTATACAATCTTCATACTTAAAACTGATGTGAAAGCATTTTTTGGGGGGGTTTTCTCTAAAAAAATATTCTTCTTTATAACAAGGTGCAGGTGCTGCTTATAGCCTAGCCTAATGGTATGTCTCTTGTGTGCTCATTCGTGTCCTTGTGCAAGAGGGAATGTATTTATGCGATTCTCCTAGACAGACACATTCGGGCATATTTATTTCACAGACACAATGGTAATAAATCTGTTGTACGAGACGCTTCTGTAAATTAGCCGCTACCCCTACCTCTTAGAGAAGAGATTGTGGCCAACGCCATAACTATGTATCATCGTAGGCCCTTATACTCCCTTCCTTTTATTTTAACCAAAAACAAAAAGTAAAAGGAACCAGATTTTAAAACGATGTCAAAGTGTAGTCTGACATTTATCGTTAGAACCATGGAGAATAATAATAGTTTAATATTAGCCTCTCCAAAATTCAAGAATATTTATTCTCCTAAGTGGCCATTCTGAGTCAATGTTACGTTTAGTGTCTATTGGATGTGTATCACTGTTCTAAAGAAGGATTTTCTATTCAAGGTTCTTAAGAAGTCATCTTTTTTGACTGATATATATCTTTGCTTTTCCCTTTTATTTCATACCAAGACTTGTTGTAGGCCTACTAGTTGTTTATAAGCTGAGATATAGATTTTTATTATTTACGACTCAAATTATTTTCTCACACGGTACTGAAGAAATCCACAAATCTGTTTAGCCCTTTGATTATTGCTTTTAATTTGAGTTGCTTTTTAAACTTGAGCAGTCAGTTTACAAGCAGCCTAATGAGGCAGGGAGAGAAAACCACGTCTCCAAGTAAATTATCCTACGTTCCTTTCAGCGGATTTTTTTTCTACTGCAATTAAAACACACGTTATTATTTATGATGCTAAATCAACAAACATTTTTTCCCCAACTTTATGAAATCTGCCTCTCTCTCCAGTTAGCCTGGAATGAAACCTGATTGGTTACTTTTCAGTGAAGCAATTATTTCTCTCTCTCTTTTTTTTTGTACCGTAGAAGCTGAAATGGCCGTAAAGTGTGACATCAAAGCACCTTTTGTTGGAGAGATGGTGGGCGGGGGGCGGGAGGGGGAGGGCGAGGCTGCATGTGATGCCTGCTGAGGCGGGGCCCGGCCGTGTTGGTTAGGGGGCGGGTTCAGGGTGCCATGGTCGACTGCCACAGCCCTGGTGGTCTCGTGGTCTCCCACTGTTCCCTTGTATTTCCTCTGTTTCCGTAGGCCTCAGGACTTCATTTATTCTCACCGTCAACGCATCTCCGTTCACTGCGCTTCAGACGTTTTTTTTTTGTCTGGAATTTCACTCCTCCCCGAGGCTTTAATGGCTGCGCTCAAGTTCCCGTTTGTTTTACAGATTTGGCTGGAGGACCGTTCGCTGGTGGAACCACGTCCCTTTGCGAAAACGCGAGGGAGACGTCCTCGCAAAACAATACGACGAGTGTGTATCTGCAGCTGCTTGCTCGAAGGAATGCAAATTACTCGTCATAAATTAGCAGCAATCAAGCAGGTCTGATTAAAAGATGGGGCATTTTTTTTGACAAATGAGGGAACGGCGCAGTTTAGCGGGCGGCTGCAGACACTGGCTGAAAACCATTAATCAGACAAAAAGAAGAAGAAAAAAAAAAAGCAAAACTCCCAAAAACAAATAAAAGATTGTGCGCCAGTGCAGGGTTGACAGAAGCAGACCTCAGCCCATGAAATCATTCTGTTCTGGACCCAGGCTCCACCCTCTAACTGCTGTATAAATAGATTCTCATGACAGGGCAATTCATCTCCAGCCATGAAAACATCAACTTTAAAAGACAGCTTGTAGAGACCCGGCGCTTGTTAGGGCCGAACCAGCAGCCCAGATGCCTGGGATGTAAACTCATGAAGAGAAGATTAATTTATCTGTCATCCCTGACTTTGACAGTTGTTGTAAATCTGATTTAGCCCTTGGAGGGGAAGGGGGGGGGGGTTGGGGATTGGGGGGTGCAGAGTGGACATTGCGATTTCAAAGGAAGTGATATCCAGAGAACTTTTTTCAGACTGTTAAATGGAGAACATTTGGCATTGACCCATCCCCACCCCACAAGACACACCCCCATCCCTCACCACCCGCTCTCTCACACTCACACACACACACACACGCACACACATATTTTTAGTTATTCTGAAGTTGGTAGTGGTCACGTGAGCCCCCCCCCCCCCTCCAGCCCCGGAAAATGAAGGCAGGCTTGTCAGAAAAAGCCATTTGCTGGCTGATTGATGGTAACGGGTGAGCTGTGGTGGTCACGTCCTGTGATCGCTTGCATGTGAGCCGTGCTCATCATTCTTTCACACACAGTTGGAGTTTTACTTCCCGTATGTTGCTCACAGCTTTTCATTGTAACTCTAAGATGATTTTGAACTCAGAAGATCGACTTGCTTTTACGTCACGAAAAAGGTTAGCCTTTTTGTACGGAGGTCAAAGTTTTCCTTTTTGGTCATATTTACACATTTGTACTTATTCATAATGTTTAGCGAATTAAGTAAATTAGGCTTGGTAGTGAAATATATGGGAGAGATGCCGTTTAATATTATTTTTGCTTAAATTTTATTAAAAAAAAAAAAAAAAACATTCTACCGCCATAGAAAAAAATTAAATAAAATCCTTCTTGGTTGAAATGGATCATGTCTCATTTCTGTTTCAATGAATATCATGATTCTAATAGCTGATTACATGTCATACATTGGAGAATTAAATAATTTAAGACGTGCATTAAAACGGACTTAGCATGTGTTTTATCTTCACTTGGGCATAATTATTATTTTTTAATACATGAAAGTTGAGCGAAAAATGTTGTAGAATAGCCAGAGGGCTGCTATTTGAACTGACTAATGATGGTACTTCACATGAATCAGATGGACCAGACCCATCATTAACCTTTGCTCATGGTGAAGTGTTGATATCTGGCACTGGAATGTTAAGTAATGGCTATGCGTCTGTATAAGTATTTTTTAATTCAAATATTTTGGCAATTTTTTAAATCTGAAATTAATACAAAATATTAACTCTGCTCTAATTAAAGTGCATCTTGTCTTCCCAGATGTACCAATGTATGTCTGAAGAGTGGCTTTAATCTAATTATTTACTTTCTAATGAGGTAAATGTATATTTTATATCTGACTATGAGCACGTGTTATGGTAAAACAAGATACTTTATCTTAAATGGTGAAATGTGATTTGCTTTCTATGGAAATTTGTAATAAGAAAGATTCAAATGATTTCAAAACTACAAATGTGGATGTATTTTATGGCATGTAGGCTCTGCATTATTAATAATGAAAGTTCTTGACAGTGATATTGTGTAGATGGTGATAATGAAGAAAAGGCATTTTTTCTCAGCTGTTTATAATGGTGATTATAGGCCCTGCTGAACAGGCCATGCATTGTAGAATTAGTACCCACATGTCTCGGAAGAGATTTTGGCAGCCATTTTAGAAACCGTTAGCTATCATTGCATTGGTCCTCAGGATTCAGTATATGATCCCAGAATGCCTTATAAGACATTGATTAACATTCAACATGAAACTGTATGGCTTTAAAGAAGCCAAACTGCTTTACATGTTCGGAAAGATTCACTTTTGCTCTGTGGAAGTGACAACATCAGTCCATGGGATTGCTGTTGGATCTGGATTTGCATGCAAATGGTTTTTTGCCTGGAATTTTCAGGGTTCATTTCTGACACTTGGAGTGGGAGACAGGATACAAGCCATCAAGTGTGGGGTAGGTGGATGGTGGGGTAGGTGGGGGGTGGATGGTGGGGGCTGTGTAGTGGAGTGGGGGTTTGGTAAGTGCTGTTAATTTGCACATGGAAGACAAAATGCTCCTGACAAGAGTTAACCTCGTCTTAATAAATATGGTGACTAAACATTTCCACCCCATTGTCTTTTAGACCAACAGCTGGGAATTTAGAGTCTGTTCACCGAGGATGAAATCAAACTTAATCCCGAGTTTGATGTCGAAAGAAACTTTTAATTTCTGAAAAAAGGGGTCACAAAAATGGAGAGCAATGGGTTTAAGCAGTAAACCCCTCACAAAGGGGCTGACTATCGACATTTCCCTTTGCTTTAAACAAAGTCTTTGCAAAGTTCTAAGCACCTTCAGTGTGCATGACTAAACCTATTGAGAACTGAACAGAAAGATAAGCGCTGGCCTTAAGCTCAAACTTAAATGTTCTTAAATGTTAAAAACAAAAAGCTTAAAAGCCACAGAAGCAAGGATAAAATGTCTCCACACGTTAAACTCAAAAGTCACCTGATCAAAAAGTTTGCCGCACAGGTGGTAGAAAATTAAGCAAATTAGTTTGCTAAATTTGAAGCTCATCCTTTAAAGGTGCCATTTTGTTGCTTATTTTTTGTGTGCAGAAGTTATTGTGAATGATCAATTTTCTTTTGTTTATATAGTACTGTAAAGGTTAAATAGCTTTTAGACTGTGTGTCTGTCTACCTGGTGTGGACTAAAATACATTTGAATCATTTTGTAAGTCCAGATTCAGAGCTGGTTATGGTGTCTATTATGGAATATAATGGAAATATTTTGGCAATCCTTTACTTTAGCAGAACAAATAAAACCTCTGATACTGGAGTAATAGTCTGAAGACCTGATAGTCTATAAAAACATAAAAACTGTTCGAAAATACAAACATTAGCAAAATTTCATTTCCTTTTTTGCTCTAATGATACACACAATTTAGTTAGGTTGAATAGAGACCTCCGGAAGTATATTGTGAAGCTGGAAAACTTCTATGGTGCAATTTCTTATGAATATGACATACTTATTTACCTTTACATTTTCATCTTAAGGTCATCATTTCTGTTTTGTTTTTATTAACCAACAGTGTGCTACAAGACAAAGCTGAGCTATTTAGCTAAGATGATTTCAGAGCTGATGTTAACATTTAAGGCCTCAAACTCTCATTGGTCTGACAATTGGTAATTATATGTGAACACAACGGGTAGAATATATGGCTTTATGGCATCATTGAGGAGGGAGGCTTTCAGTTGGCAAGGTATCCGCAGGCTCTTTGATTCAATACTGGCCTCTCCGTTCAATCAAGTGCCTGCAATCACTGTGACTACCTATTTCTAACTGAGGAGAAAATATTTTGGGTGGGGTTGGGGGGAAAAACATCTGGAGTGGAAGGTAGATTAAAAAAAAGTTTTTGGCATAAAATATGCGTATAGATGTACGTATGTAACTGTGTATTCACTAATAGGGGAATAAAAAAGTGATTCATTTTATTCCCCCTCATCCTAATAGGATACGTTTTCCTGTGTGTTTTTGAGCCAAGACAAGCTGTAAGAAACACGATAGCCCACAACCGCAACCTCTTTCCTTTTTTCTATTTCTAGAATGAAAATCCAGATGGCCAAAGATAGGGTACTCACAAAGATCTCTTGCGCCCTTCAAATCTTGACTGTCTTCTTTTTGAAAATGTATGTACTGGAGCCAGATTTTGGAGACGATCTGAAGAACAGACACTGACCTGATAATAATGGCTGAGCCTCCTCCCCTAATCGGCGAGACCGTTGTTGGATTCATTCATTTTTCAGGTCACATCTCCTCTTTCACAACAGCAGCTCTCTGTGTTAACAATGGGATGCTTGTTTTCATTACATTGTTTGCAATGAACTTTGAGACTGATGCAAGGAGCTGCCTGTCAAGATTACTGCCTTTGTTCAGGTGCATTGTTTTGCATATTATTCTGCCATAAATGTCTTTCAGTACAAGAGGCACCTACTTCACTTGAAGTCTGTATACCGCTGAGTTGAGGTACAGCAAGAATACACGTGTACCTCAAAAATGAATGCATTTGCCCATCAAATTCAGATTCATAAGCAGGTTTCTATACAGAATACAAAAAACAAATATACAGAATACAGAATTTTTAAACTCGTCCACGCACAGTTTGTGTCTATTTCAGCTACCACTGTCAAAATCAAACGGCAGCCTTTGCTTATGTTTTGAAAACAGATTGAGGACAAAGCACGCCATTGTTGGAATGAGTAGAGGCCTTACTTCATAATGTAAGAGAGTTCATCCAAAATTATGGCTCCCAACATTAAGGGGCACAATTTGACAGCGTCTATCATGCCCCTTAGGCACGGCCTCTCTTTATTTTGACATTTTCATGCAACTTCAGCACTGCTTTAGAGCACATTTGCTTACCACAAGAATGTGATTTTGGACTATAAAAGACACAAGACTTGGCAGAGGAGTGGAGGAAATCTGTATCTTCTTGCCAAAGTTACAGCCCTAGGATGATCTAGGGGTCTGCCTGGGGGCCGGGTTAAGCAAATCGGGCCAAAATTCTGTCATGCACTGGAAAAACTCCCCCTGTGCTCCATCCCATAACAATGCACAGGGTAATATTTTCAATATTCTGTTGGATGAAACAATAAAAAAAATCCATCTAGATTTCAAATGATTGATTCATCACAGATCCACCACCTCAGATAAATACTCACTGTACAGTTTGTTTGTGTTGCTTATATCACTGTTTTTTATATTTTAACATAAAGCCTCGGGTCAGAACCGCCGGATAAACACGGCGACCTCCTGTCGTTAATCCTCTATCATCTGAAAAAAACCAAAACAAAGCGGGGAGAACAGTGTGCTTTTAATTACATGGCTAATGGCGTAAACTACAGTAACGTCTAAGAGTCAGCCGCAGAAAGCCTCGTTCCTCGCTCTTACAGAAGAGAAGACGGTAAGAATTTGACAGGTCGAAGTGTCTGAGGCCAGGGAAATAACTGATCGCAGGCGGCCTGCATCCAAGGTCCTTTAGCAGTAATTGCAAGCAGAATCAGACTCTCTGATCTCACCAGTGGTATTCACCATGCCAAAACAGCCCGGCTTTGACAGATTGCCTTCCTGCAGTAATAAGTTAGGCCTGTTCTATTTCTCACATGAGGCCTTGCATTCCTCCCACTCCACAAAAGGAAAAGAATCATTTTTTAAACCCCCCCCCCCCGTCTTTCTCTTTTTGACAGGTTGCTGTTGAAATTACTGTTTTACTGTTTTTAACACCTTCTTAATGCCAGTGATACTGGAGCCATTGCTGTCAGCAATGATTTCCTGGGAGCTGTGTGTGTGTGTGTGTGTGTAAATGTGGATATGAACAAATGGGTGTGTATACACTTTCAGTGTTCCATGGGAGATTGTGTAAGTGCGTGTGTGAGCATGTATGTGTTTGTGTGTGCCTGTTTTTTTTGTGAGGACACTATCTTTAAGCATGGATATTAAAAGTAGGGTTGAACATGTGGATTTGATTGTCAGTATTTGTATAAAATGCTTACCGCTTGAGGACCTTCGGAGCTACCGTCTTGCTGCTGCTTATTATGTCCAAGGTTCTGTCGTAGCCAGGATGGCTATGGCTGTGAATGGCTGAACGACACAGAGGATTTTTCCCTGGTTGAGAGCCTGGTGTCTCAGCGGTGTTTCTCTTAGTTGGATGTCTGTACCATGAAGCCTTCAACATTTTTATCATCAGCTGGAATTTCCTTGATGGGTGTTATAATACGAGGGATATTTCGTTCACTTAGGTGATAGAAGCTGAGGCTACCTCGGATATAAGGAGGCCTGTGTGCCGCTCTGTGGTGGTCTGTGTTCTCTGGCACAGTTAAAAGCTTGGCAGCTCCACCCCATGGCTGTCCAAACAAGGTTTCACTCCAGGCATCAACATCAAAAGGTCTGTGCAAAGACCACTGGAAAGCGAAAACCGCAGGGTGTTGCTTTTTATTTATTTATTTATTTTCCACGTATAAAAAAAAAAAGTGGAAGGCGGTCGTTATTCTTCACGGGGTGTTTTCTTTTCTCAGCCGCTTTCTTATTACTGCCGGTAATTTATGGCGGATCAAGCGTTTAAAGGGACATGGCCACATTGTAATAGCTAATCGTTGTGAGAAGTGGACGCCGGATATTCCTGCCTACGTTGCATTTGGAAAAAATCCTTTTAGCTAAAACTTTGGCCATAAATAGTATCTCCTCTGACCGAAATATTAGTTTTTGTGGTTGATTATACACTTCTTTTTGGCTAATTTTAAACCCTGTGCATGTTATCTGTTGCTTTTAAAGATAGGTACAAATGTACAAACAAAAAGGAAATTAAATAACGTTGTAACGTCTGAATGACGAGTTGGGGAAATGCATTCTGTTAACGCAAACAATAGAAAAAGAGTTCTCAGATCTCTCTAAATGATATGTACTTACCGCCCTGCCCCCCTGCCTGCCTTTATAATGCAACCACATGCGCTGCGTGGCTGTTTGCATTTCAACTGACCATGTCCCACGGACCGCCCCGCTGATCCCAGTTCACATATTCTGCTATTATCCTCACTGTCTACATTGTAGTGTGGGCTCTGACAAAGGATTTGGTGTGCTAAACACATCTGCATCTTCTGGTGCGATCGGCTGTAACCAACCAGAACTATTTTCGCCAACATTACCACCTAAATTGCGTGGGAAAATACATTGCCATGATCACTTACCAAATTTGTGATTATGCTTGTTCACTGGCAAAAAAATAAATCATGATTCCGAGGGAAAATAATCATGATGTATGACTAAAAATCAATGATCATGAATAAAGCTGATTATATTTTGTTTGATGTAGTGTGTCGATGGTTTTCTGAAATATTGATAATATTGACAATACTATGGCCAATTGTTTTTTTTTGTATGATAAACATAACTACTTCAAACTGACTTGCTGAGAATCAACCTGCCTTATGGGGTCCAACGTTAATATGAGAGATCCCATGGCAAAGGTTAGAGGCTTCCCGAATGTGCTGGTTAAATTCCCAATATGGCTGTGTAAATCTGGTTATCCAATCCACAAATACTAGTACTGTTGACCCAAGTCATTTCACATTACATATGCCACCAACTTGCTTCAGCTACAGCTAATGCAGGTTAGAATCACAGCTTAAAAGCCCACTCAGCTTGGTTGCCAAAACAATTCTAATTGCTTACAACAAGCAAAAAGGCGAAGATACACCTTTATTATCCTAATAAAAATAACAGTAAAGAAAAAAATTTTTTTTAAATAAGTGTGGGGCCGACACTACTTCCTTGTTCATCTTCCGTCTTCCACATTTCATTCTTCATATTTTAAAAAAATATCTGACCTTTTTTTTTTTAGTCTTTGCGCAGCTTATCACCTTGGAAACGGACTCATCACCCATTTTTACTTGGTGCTCACCTATCAGATAACATATCGAAAAGAAAACTTTGCAAAAAAAAAAAAACCATGTCTTGGAAATGGTTTTGTCGTATTGTATTGTGGCTGGTTACAGTAAACAAAACTATGATCCACTGAAGCACTTTGTTGCCATGCAACAAATTTCCATGCCATGTTGCCCATTTTCAACGATTAGCAACCAACATTACTGAGTGGGCCTTTAACTCAGTGTGTGGTTTAACATGGCCTTCCAATGGCACTAATTGCCAAATTAATATAAGATCCCTTTCAATCCACTTTACAGTCTAGAGTACAGCAGCACTGGACGAAAGGCAATGAGATGTTCCCAACTATGTGTGCCTGAGCCAGTGCGTAATCGATCACTGCTTTATGTTGCTTTGAAATGCCTAAACATAGACGTTCAAAGGTGGATACTATGTGAAAATGTAAATATACTTTACAGGAGCTGCGGGTGAATCCCCGTGCAATTTATGGCTTTGGCATTTACCCTGTGGTCATCATTCATCCCCATGTTGAGCTGAGCCGGTGATCACAAGACCTGCAGCTGAACTGCAGCTGACCTGCAGTCTATCTGACCAGCTGGGATTCAGATGCCTTAATGAGAACCATTCGCTGGCTTTAATAATTGTACGACTATTGAAGGGGAGACCCGCCTCCCCCTGCCCCCCTCCCAAATCGCACCCCCTTCCCTGCACATCTGCCCGGTTAGTCTTCATTTTTTAAACGATGCACCCTGACGACCGCTAATGCTAGGCTACGTGAAGGCGAGTAGTGACACATGTTTGGGACAGCGACTGCCTCCCTGGAGGCCTCATATCTTTGGGGGCTCAGAGCACATTTTTTTTTTTACTTAATGGTTTCTGCTGATGTTTCCAAATGAAGTCATTCGCCCCCCTCAATGACCCCCCCCCCCCCAAAAAAAAAAGAAATTGAATAAATCAATTTCAGATTATATCAAATTACTAAATAGGAATTGTGAAGTGGTTTTTCAGTCTGTGATAGTATATGTTACCTTGGGTTTGTTTTAAATGATACAGAGTCATATTGGATGCATTGTTTCATTTAGGTTTAGTGTTAAGCAAGTGAGCTAGTTTAAAGACATTATACATAGGAAAAATTGTCTTTGTGCTATATAGTATGATATGATTTTCAATAGTATCATATAATTGACTTAGTATTATCATTGAAGGGCATTCTTCGGACATTCCTTTTAACTAGATGAATACTGCATATTTAAGAGTAACCACGTTGTTCACGTTAAGAACATTTTATTTTGTTTTTTTTGTTTTGTTGATTAGGGGTGTCTTATGAATTTTAAAGCCCAAATGCCATGCATCTGTAATTAAGTCATAAACTTTCACTGATCTCTGCTTGGGATAAAAATTAAGAAGGAATAAAACGTGCTTAATGTTGCTTAAAACCTAATGTAACTGGCTGCCTTTCAACAGTTCTTCTCTGGGGTGTATCATTCAACTATATAATATGATGTATTGTACTGTAAAAACTAAATCAAAGCTTAATAAAAGATAAGCAAGCAAAGTGACATTTTAGTTAATTGGATCCTGTAAATGTTGCAAAAACACAGTTTTTCTGGCCCATATACCTTCAATATAAAGCAGTAAGCAAGAGAAAAATAATATAATTCAAGGTTTTGTATCACGTTTGCCATGTGAATACACTGGTGGTATAAATAAAACAGTGAAGCCAACAAAATAATTGCCCACCACCTTATTAACATGCAATTAATAAAGCTACGTTTTCCTTGCTGCCGCCCGAAGGTCATGACTAGACCAACACTGATCTCAATAATCTTTTCAGTGATATCAAGTGTGTAAGTCACTCAGTTCACCACAAATAAAGGGGCACTTTGAAATTCACATCCTGGAGAGCTCTGTGGGTAAGCTGGCATCTCTGTTTTATGCTTAGCTACAGAACTAATTATTGCAGATATCTTCAGTACATTAAGAAACGATAATTGTTCGCATCATTTATAAACCTTTTTTTGTAGTTTGACTTCAAGTGACTACTCATCTTGAAGGTGTACTGGTAACGCTCGAGTCATATTCATATGCACAAGATCATCAATTATCCTCCACTTTCCACCTGCTTGAGACCAGACGTCAGCAGGTGTTAGATTTTAATGGTAGTACCTCGATGTCCTTTTATGCTTTGCTTTAATTACATGCAAATCAGGAGTAGGGGCGTTTTGGTCGGTGTTACTGTGCTTGACAGTGTACGTGCAAAAAAAATAAAAATTTAATAAATAGCCTTGCATTTGTCAGGTTTATCCTGACAATAAACTTTTGGGCAAATCTTTGAGAGAAAATTTGAGAGTTGGTTTTTCACAAACGCAATAGTCATTATTTAGCATTTACGTGTGCATTTTAAAAGGTAAGGGTTTGACTATGTTCTGGGGCGTTAATTTATGTAGGGACACCTGCCTAAATCGCTCACAAGCTCTTGTGAAGGCCTTTGATCTCTGTGACAGTTCGACTGCATTAGCAGTAGTGTGGTAGTTAATCCTTTACTTAACTTGTTCATTTGGCACAGCTAGAGGCCTGTCCAATGATAATATGTCAGCAGTGGGCTAAATCCTAATCAAACAGCCAGGCCACAGCTGCAAGAGGATGAGGTTTGAGTGAAGTGAATTGAGGACCATTGCAAGGAGACGGCATCAAAGAAATATGGCCTTGTGCTTGCCACAGTTATTTAGTTCGTTTTCACCCCTTCATGGTGATAGCTGCCTATAAATGTGCTCTGCAGTGGCATCTATCCCAGTAAACGATGAAAAATTATAGAGCCCTCGTCATTTTTCCAGAAATAAGAGGTGACTCGCTATTTGTTGGTTTCAGCACTCGTCCAAATGTGTAAATTAAAATGCTTTACCGCACATGCAAAGGCTCACGCATGCTTGCAATGCATACATTCAAAAACTACTTCAGTAGTGCTGGTTACTTTCATGTTTATTTTGTCTTTACTCATTGAATGGCACTGATTCTTTATCAATTGTTGTTTGAAAGTAGATGTTTGGAAATGCTGAAGTAAGCAGGATCTGAGCTTTCTGAATAGAAAATGGTGACTGCAGTCCCATTCAAAGTCCCTCGCCTCTTATACGACTGTGTATCTTTTATTTAGCTCATTTGTATGTGTGTGTGTGTGTGTGTGTGTGTGTGCGCGCGCACGTCTATTTATACAGTATATACACATACTTACTGTAGTTACAGTTTGATTTGCACTCACACCTTGTGGAAAAGTAGTATGGGTAGTTTGTATGACTGTCTCTAGTTACTCTTTCAAGCCAGCTCTGCTGCTGAATATTTATGAGGTGCTCATTAATATTGAGCAAAGCTGCAGGGGTGAAGGAGCTCTGTCCAAATACATCATGGATTAATTATCTCGAAGAATTTTAAATTTGAAAAATTGTATTGAATTTGTTCATTGTCAGGCCTTATATACTTTTTTAAGATTAGAAGACAACAGAAGATAGATTGAAACCTCCCACTCGCTATGTGACTAAAATGCTGTCAAATATTTCCTTGCTTTGTTCAAATGTACTAAATTGCTGTGATCTAGGACCACTAAGGAGAAAGAAATAGGTTTTTGTTTCCTGCTGAACCATAAGGTTCATGGACTTTACAGCATGTTAACAGCGATTCCAACTGTGTAGGCTGCATGTGTCATGAGAAATACTGGCCATAGCTTGAAAATGAACTGTTCCTTTTCAAAGAAAATTGAAAAAACAAGCATACAAAGCACAGAAATTGTGATAAAGCACTGCATAACTTTCTTGAAGATCATACTGTGTGTGTGTGTGTGTGTGTGTGTGTGTGTGTGTGTGTATGTGTGCCTGTGTGTGTGCGTGTGCCTGTGTGTGTGTGTGTGTGTGTGTGTGTGTGTGTGTGTGTGTGTGCCTGTGTAACTTTGTTTTAGCAGCAAATTTAATGATTAAATAAAAAGAGAGCGAGACAATCACCAGTGTCTTAAAACAATGAGTTAGTTTTTCCACCACAGCTCCATTTCTTCTTCCTGTCATAAAATTCACAGGATTCCCAACTTTGGAAGCCCTCTGCTGCCAGATCTGCCATTATTACCAGATGAAAGCTCAGAGGGTGGCGCGGAGCAGCGGTGCAATCTGGGATATTGTTTAAATACCGTAAAAAAGCCCAGCTCATTTACTCAGTCAGAGTGCTGTGCAGGGGGAAAAAAAGTGGTAATCCTACTGTAGCAGGTGGTGCCACTTTCATATCGGTTTAAAACAAAATTGTGTGGATGTTTTTCAATTCGCACTATTTTAATCTCTAAATAAGACGATTGGTAGCCTGTTGGCAAGAAAATAGGCCTCAGATTTTTATTCAAAGGTGAGCGATGGATGATGGCTGGAATTTTTGGCAGGAGGCGAGCCATGGGCTTTCAGAGAGTGCTGTCAGGGGAAGCTTTTTCCGAATTACCTGCTGGGCCCGAGCACTTTTATGCTGTTGTTGTGACAGGTAGATTTATATGGCTTGAAATTTGTACAAATCAGTTGTCATTCACTGCAAGCTGTCAATGTGTCAAGCTGTCAGTCCCGCTGTGAGGGGTTGCCTGAGGGGGTGCGCGCGGGGGCAACCGCGGAGAAAGAAAATGAGTTCAAACAGACCTGAAACGGAGCTCAATTCTCCGGGTTTTCTGCCCCTGTAGAGCTGCCATTGATTTTTCTTGATGTTGAGCAACAGCACACCGAAATGACATCATGTTCGCAATCTAGAGTCACCGCTTATTGTCTTTTAAATGGCAGAAAATCATTCCGAAAACGAACGGCGTGTGTATTTTTGAACCTCGCATGTTTAGCAGCATCCTGTTCGTGTCACTTTTTCCTGCCTGCTTATTTTTTTAACAGGGAAGCATGCTGTTGCATTGATGGGCGTGATTGTCCCCTTCTATTTGGCGGACACAGCGTGAGACCAAGTTTGTGTGTACCTCCACAAGGGTAGAAAAAATGGGGGAACCTTTTGTGAGACGTTCTGAAATGATGACAAAATACTGTCTGATACTCCCTGTAATGAGAGCAAGACAAAGATGTGTTCTATCCACCCTGGTGCTGACAGTGGATAGGTGCCTTGATGTGTTTATTGTTTAAAAAATAAAAAAAATAGAGAGAGGGAGAGAACATCACTTGTCATGCAAATCGTTATTGTTTCAAGTTGAAAATGGCAGGATGACAATTTTATCAATATATGCCATTCAGCTGGATATCAGACAGCAAGAAATGTCATAATTTGATCAATGCAGCTGTATCAAAGTCAAGACTCTCATGGGGACAGTTGAAGTACCGAGCCAGGAGCTGTTCTGGCATTCACAGCAGTCATTATTCTACTTCAGTACAACTGTTTGGATAATTTGTCATCAAATGATTTTTCTTTTTACACAATTTGATTGATTCCCATGGTTTCTGTGAATGTATGAACCCGTTTAGTGTTCAACGACATACACATTGCAGGTTTAAAATCTACCTGGGATATTACATATTACAGGAACCAACAGGGACTTTATATTTTCTTTGCATTGCCATGCTGTTAAGATTGCTTTACAAACAAAAACTTTGATATAATGTGAGAAGTGATGAATCCCTACACTATAATCCCTACACTGTCCTCTATTGTGGTAAAATCAACATCCACAGTGGTAGTGTAATTGCTATTATATATATATATATATATATATCCTTGTTATTAGAAAAAAAACCCTGACAATATAAGTGAGAAGACGGCAAAAATGTACTTCTTTGAATAAATTACCCAACGTAAGTGGACATATTTGTTATTTGTGATGGGTTTCTGGCTGTAGGGATGGCGCTCTCCATAGATTAATGTCTGAGGTCCTTTCTAACAACAGGAAAAAATAAAATATGTGGAAGTCAGTTTCTCAGGTGTAAAAAAGCGTTTTCTAGTTTTGTATGTGGTGAATCATTGCTGAGAGACGGGCTCCCATAAGACCACCCTTAAGCATATAATTAGCTGGTCAACATTATGAATGACCTATTTATCTGCTTTGTAGATGCCACTCATTTTAATGTCCTATAACACAATAAAAGGCACAGGTATATGGAGCATAAAAATTAGCATTACTTATCTTGTAAGTTTGCCTCTCATGTCCAAAACCTTAACCAGACACACTTCACACTGAACAGGAACTATTTAAACCGTCACCAGCCTTGCATGCATGTTAATTCATACTGACTGCAGAACTCCAAGGAGATGGCAGGTAGGAGGAGAACTAAGGTTCTATCTGTTAGCCCTGGCGAGGGACTTCTGACATCTTAAAGAGCGGAATTGTGAGTCTGAATCCGATTATCCAATTCCTTTGAGGCTGGTGAAAACCACAAAGACGGCTTTGTTAAATTCTTGCAAAGGTGGCCGTGTTTTTGCAACATTAAAATTGCCTGGTTTAATATGATGTAGTGTAATCTCAGTGCTCGCACGTCTGCCGGTCTCTAAGCTTGCGTTAAACGGGGGCGAGCCACCGGTCCCATAGATGGCCATTAGACCCAGCAGTCTGGATGGCAGCCATTTTTGTCCCCACACTGTGAATTTGCATCATCTCTCTAAGGTCGTTGTAGATTCAACTAAACAAATAGTATAACGTTATTACAGACATGTTGGCTGGAGTATAAGGGTGCCACAGGACCTAAATGGTACAGAAGGCCGTGGGCTGAATTCTATTAGTGATATTGCTCATTCGAAAGAGGCGGCCCCTTTATTTCTTGCATACTTCATGGGTAAAATACAGCCACCTGGCTACTCTCCAGATTTCCTGGTCTCTACACATCTGGATTGTGTAGCCACGCTTTAATTAGTCATATGATTTCTTTTTCTTTTTTTAGTTTTGGAACCCGTTCTACTGATCCATCATCTCCACGAAAACATGTCCAGGGACTGAGAGGAGGAAGGTGACACTTGAGCAACAGTCGCCACCAAAAGGTAAAATATTAATCAAAGATTTCTATGCAGCCATTACCAGCTGGCATCCACGGCCTCTAAGCCTTTGAGCTAAGAAGTCTACAGAGAGGCACATGGCACAGCTGAGTTTGTCTTGTAAAAGCGCAGCTGTCCAAAACATGACAGTTACAGCATTAGCAAGGCCATTAAGAGGTGTAGAACATTTCCAGGGAAATGATTTGAAAAATGACAATGCTGGCTCCGCCGCAATATTAATTATAACCCCGCATCCGTGGAAAATAAGGTAAAACTGTAAACAGAGAAGACAGAGTGGCCTTGTTTCCATTCTCTCTTCTTCTTTTTTTTGATCAAACAGTATTGTGTTGGAATGAAATGCTTTTCTACCCGAGATTTACATTCTATCTTCATTTATATTCCTTGTAAATGTCAGTGCAGTGCCACAGCCACTTAGATTTAGGGGCACAAAAGTGTGTGTGCACACACGCATACATGCGTTGTGTGTGTGTGTGTGTGTGTAAGTGTGTTTGTGTGTGTGTAAGTGTGTGTGTGTGTGTGTAAGTGTGTGTGTGTGTGTGTGTAAGTGTGTGTGTGTGTGTGTGTGTGTGTGTGTGTGTAAGTGTGTGTGTGTGTAAGTGTGTGTGTGTGTGTGTGTGTAAGTGTGTGTGTGTGTGTGTGTGTGTAAGTGTGTGTGTGTGTGTGTGTGTGTGTGTAAGTGTGTGTGTGTGTGTGTGTGTGTGTGTGTGAGAACATTGGTTTAGGTCAAGAAAGTTTTGAATGTTGTCTCTAGAGGACCTTGTATGTGAAATGCTCTCTTGGGGCATAGTTCCATGAAATTAAATGGGTTATGATTTCCCCTGAAGATATGGAGTGTACAGTAAGGTACCGACGTTGTGTGCATTTCATCTTTGGTAAGGGATGTTTCAAATGACCTCTCTGACCTCTGTAGTTCTCACTGAGGTGATCGTTAGGACCCAACCTTTTGTCACGGCTGGGCTAAACAGGGCCTTTTCTTGTCAAACATTAAGTGTTCTCAGTGCAGAGACGTTAAAAGCACAGTATTGGTTTGCAAATGACGACCATTATGCTGTTTTCGGTCTCTTTTCAGCTGCAAATTCCTGTTAATTGTTAAGAACTTATTTGCACAGATTACACAAATCATTGTGGCTCATTTCAAAGAGAAAATGGGATGTCTAGGGGATGTCTTTCCCATGTCAAACCCCTCTTAAAATAAAATTAATTGATGGACGATCCTTTCATATAATGTATATAAGTCACAAACTCTAAATGAACAATGAAATGAATGAATAATTAATAGGTTTATTCACAAAGTTTAATTGATGTTATTTTGAGCATAATCAATGATGCTGTCTACAAATTAACTGCATCATTTGATGTTGAAAAAACGTAAAACTGCGGATTTCTTACAGAAAAGAGCAAGTGTTTGGACAAATGCAAATTCATAGAATATTTTTTCTCAGAATCAGTCACTTAAAATAATCATATCTCGATAGATGCATGTGAATGCTCTGCATATTCGATAATTGTGTTGTTTTCCCAGAATATAGCTGATCTCTATAAAGTGAAGATGTGCTGGTCAATGTTACATTCTATATATATATATATATATATATATATATATATAAGTTGTTTATTGGTTGTAAATAGACATCTGTGAGGCCTAAAATCATCCAATTGGGTGATATTGCCTTGATGCTTCAATCATGATTCTCTAGCTCACATTAATATACATACATCGTTGTTCAGTTAGGGTTTCTTGATGTAAGGATGTCTCACATGGAGACAACAGTCTAATAGTTTCTGTGTAATGTATAATGAGGCAATTAAAATAGACTAATCCTTAAACTGTGGAAAGATGATGATACCCAGTCCTGTACCAACAAACCTTTTTAGTTTAATACTAATACTACTACTACTAGTACTATTTGACAAAATACATTTATATTACGCACAATTATCTTGCTACAGAAATAAAACTGGACACAATCGGGCGCATCGCAAGTTTTACAAAGTTGAAGGAATGAGTACCGTAATGAGTACTGGACTTGAAAGTTAAGAGTTATCTTCTGTCCATATATGTTACAAGTATTCCTGTCTCTGTCAATAGCTATTGATCTAATGGTAGGCAAACAATTCTCCTCCATTTGCCCAGGCATGTGGGGAACGCTGGACGCTAAATAAAAACTGCCTGTCAGGTTTAATTGCTGAAAACTGTTCACTTCTGCTGGCCATAAAATTGACTTATTAAGGTGCTATGAAAGACATGCCGTTTTCTTATAAATTTCCACCATAAAGCTGTTCCCATTCTCCTCTGGGGAGCTGTGAAGGTGGGGGGGGGAGCAGGGGTCAGGCTTGGGCTAGCCTTTCAGCAGGGTGATGTGGGGGAGGGGGTCTGGAGAGCAAGGAGAGGTGTAAGGTGTAACATTACCGCCTCGTTCCCAAAATGGCCCGTGCCCACCACAGACCGGCGAAACCAGGAACGCTGTCCGCCATTCCGTATTGGATGACAACGTGATATTTAGCCTACTCTTTTACAAAATGAAAGTCTTAACACAATACTCATTTTACATTGCTGCTACCAGTATCACCACCATATTGTGCACCGCTACACTACAGAATGTTTGGAGCGAATGTGTCGAATTCCATAACAGGAAAACCTGTATTTCAGGTGTGTCGTTCATTGCGTCCAGGAGAACGCACTAGGTAATAGTTTCACGTTTGAATTTGTGGATGTAAATCAGGTAATATGAAAAAGGGAAAAGAAGGTTTTTCACGTTGACAAATGTAGCCTTTCTGCAGCTCTTTTTTTAGTAAGTAAGTTTCGTAAACTCTGAGCATCTGCAGTTTTATATTAAATTAATGTGCAGTCTTGCCTGTAAATCAGGCATGTAACCCAGAATTAAAACACACTGACTAATTGCAATCACAGGGTTTAAAATCTGCTGTGGTCTCCTGTGCTCCAGATTGTTGCTTTAATTGGTCATAAATAAACTCTTGCTGTTATTCTGTGACTTGTAAATAGCCCAAATGCATCAATTAAGCAGAAATACACTAGAGCCGCACACGTGAAGGATGTTAGCAAGCCGCTGACATATGGATATGATCTCCGATTCTCCGACCACATTCAGTTTCGGCAGAGTGCGTGAGAAGAGAAGATAAATTTTGCCCAAGTAATATTATAGCTTCTCATAAATAAAGAGTTACCCCCTTGGTGCTTATAGTTTTCATTAAAGCGGCCTGAGCTTCGTTATTGACACCATAGGTTGCCTATGCAGAGAGACACAGTGAAATTTATCAGTGCACTTCCCTCACCTAATAAATCATCCAAACAGAGAACCATATGGTAGATAAGACCTTGAAAACGAAGCTTCAGCACGTGAAGAGTCAGGTCGCTGAAAACTTGACTGATTACAGACTGTTTTTCCCCCCTTTTCTCTCTCTCTTAGAATATCTTACACTTATTTTACACACCATTTTCTTGTTCACCTTATCACCTTTTTGTCACTTGTTTTGGGGGAGAGAAAAAAAAGGTGGAAAAGAAGCAATTCTGGTGTATAAGGACTTGGAGTAGATAAGGCATTTTTTATAGTTGTGTGCTGGTTACAGAGAGGGCTGAGAAGGAGCAGGGGCTGATGGGTAGGGATGATATATGTAGCGGCTCTGTCCCGGCTCTCCTCTGGCCCTTCGTCATTAATCATGGCCATTAGCTTCTCTCTCTGCTGCCTTGTCTGCACCAGGCCATCAAAAGGCTCCCTTTACTCTCATATCACACACCGCAAAGGCCTAATACCTTCACCTCCATTGTCAGTGGTATTTTTTTCCCTCCCACACAGAAAAAGACAGGAATTCAAACCTAAAACCATAGGTACATCAGCGTTCACTCTGAGTAAAAGTATGTATTTACCTTATGCTGGTTTGGCATTCTTTTTCATTTGCATCAACGACATTTTTATTCCAGTGGATTATCTTATTGCGCGTACGAGCGCACGTACGCAGTGTGTGTGATCATTTATTGATGCAGTTTTTTTTGCAAATGAGTGCTGCTAAAATGTGAATCAATACCTACTGATATCATAGCTTGTACAATTTAAAGTTGATTTGTGTAATTCTCTGACATATACTGTAGTTTAACGAGAGCTTTTGCATTTTTTTTGGTTGGGTGTTCAAAACATAACAAATACAAGGCCGGGACGAGCCTCACGGTGAAAGAACAGCAACAGACAACCCATCAACCGATCACATTTAAATACTCCGAATTTAATTTAAAAAATGTCCTTCCTGCGACCTAGTTTTGCATTTAGTACTCCTGAGCTCAGCAGTCTTATGACACTGAAAATATATCAAGAAGAATGAAACACATTTTGTATGTTTTGATGTGTTGAAGTCCTTTTCAGCAGTTATATCTGTTTCATTCATACGCTTTATGTTCTTCTGCCTTTGTATCCAATGGCATGCTGGCTTGGACAAGGGACCGACTGTAACCAAGATATTGATCTCAGGGCTTTGCTTTGCGAATACCTTTGTCATCTCTGTTTTTTTTTCTTTTCTTTCTTTCCAAAGGCATATGTTTTTATCTCTGAACTGATGTCGTCTGCACAATGGTTACCTCGTCTCCACTAATGAGAATAAACAACTGGTCACCGCGGTGACCATCGAAAGTAATAAAGACGTATAGCAAGGTACTGGTTCAGGGACTCTCGTCCCCTCGCTCAAACTCAAAATGACGTTTATACTAAAGCTGCATGATTTCAGACCTCACTCACCACTTACAAATATCTTCGTTGAAGGGTTCTTTTTAAATACAATATAACTAATAATTTTCCAGTGTAATTCTGTGCATTCAACAGTCTTATTTTAAACATTCCTTTAGAG
The DNA here is from genome assembly GCA_022702515.1 of Ilyophis sp. 1 JC-2022. Lineage (NCBI taxonomy): Eukaryota > Metazoa > Chordata > Actinopteri > Anguilliformes > Synaphobranchidae > Ilyophis > Ilyophis sp. 1 JC-2022. The sequence continues at coordinate 89,230,193 of CM040405.1, forward strand.
AACCACTGTTATAAAACAAATTATTTTAAAGGAGGAATGTTTTACTTTAGCATTTTTACTCCTGTGATTAACCTAGAATACTGGAGGAATAGAATATGCTTCCAAAAATCAGATTTTACATATGTACAAAAATAGCCCTTTTGAGGACAAGATAAAAAAAAGTAAATAAATGAATTATCATTGTATTTGCATGGAGTTTCTGCAGTTGAATTGTTGCATGGATGCACATACAATTGCAAACACATTTTTTTCCATTATGTTTTTGTATTACACCATCCACTCCTTTAATAATGTCAAACAAAGCATCCAAATCGTCTAAAAGAAAACTATAAAATGAAAGGATTTTCGCTACCTTGCAAATGGTTTCCATTGGTGAAGATCTGAATGTGGAAACTACAGCCCAGAGGTTTGGGAGTTGCGAGATCAGCGTTCATCTCCATTAGCCAAAGTGATTCTTGTTAGTTGAACGGCTACCTGGACGACGACTGATTTTGACAATGTAATTTACATCTTTGTGCTAGACAGTGGGAGGCAGCCAAACTAATTTGTGCTAGATTAAGCTGTTTGCCTATGTTTCAAACTAAGCATGCAATCTATCAGGCTACGATTTCAAATATCACTTTGTCCTTTGCCCTTGAGAGACGCAATTGATCTGGAATGGAGAGAACCAAATTGCTGCAACAGCTTCGTAGAACCAACAATTACTGAATCATACAGATGTCAGTAATTCCATAAAGCAGATATAAATGTAACAAAAGCATCCGGCATGTACATGGAGGGTGAATTTATGAGTGCATTTGTGGGAAAGGGCTGAGGTGACAGTTCTGTAGCAATGCTCCCTTTGTTTCAACTCCATAAAGGGCCAGATCAATTGGTGGCCTCAGTTTACAGTAACACTCACTGTTCCTTCATGGCTACATGAAAAATGTATTTTGTTCGAGAGGAGAAATTTCAGCCATTATGCAAGTATGGGTGTTTCATTTAAATGCATTTTTCAGATCATGTAGTGCCATCGTGTTTCATTATGTCTACAGCCAAAGTGCCTCTATCCAAACACGTTTTTTTCAAATAAAAAGAAAATGCATGTAGTATAGCAGCGCTGTAAAGGTACAGTTATATTATACCAACACATTTACTTAAAGAAGCAACACAGAACATACGATTTACATTTTGAAATGTATTCTTTGTTTAAATGGGAAAGAAATCTATGTGGTTTCTCAAGGCAAGTGCATACTTTTATTTTTCTTCTTGTATTATTAAAACCCCTTAATCCATAGCATAAAATGAGTTTACAGTTGCATATGAAACATTGCTCTTCAAAAGTAGTTTTGCTCAAAATATTACAATATTACATTGCAAAGCAAGGAAAATAATGCAACTCGTGCACACTGTGGTGTTTCCAATCTCATTTAGTTAACCAAGCTTTACAACCTCTTGGCCTTTTTCAGGTGTGCAGATATTTTATTAATAATTACTTTTTATTTATCATATTGCTCGTCTAATAAGGAAAAATACTGCCCCAGATGTTCTCCTTCATGACAGTTAGCTTATTTATTAGCCACCTGCATCTTGTAAGTCCAACCTCCTATTAGGATTATTGTTCAGTGTTCATGGAAGAGGTTGCACAAATGTGCATCTTCGCCTCTTTTTTTGTAGGCGTACATTAAATTTCCCATTTATTAAACCAATTTCAATGTGTTATGGTTACGGTTCTGAAAGAAATGTGAATTGATACTCCATACTGTATGTTTTCAAGGTATTTATAAATGTCAAAGTTAATTGAAAGGACTCACTACTTAATTTAATTACAGAATATAAGAATACTCATAATCACGCCATTACTTACTGAATGAGACAAGCGGACATCAATTTGACTGTAATCGCACCATTTGTTCTTGAAAACTTTGACAACATGACATGTCACATATGTATTCCATGACAGCTACAGATGTCCCAGTGAAGTTTCACATCATTCTTTCCCAATGGAATTACTTGTTTTCCCCTTGACAACAACTCCAATGGCTCCTATCCCGTTAGATAGCTAGCTAACTGAAATAATTCACAACGAAAGGTTCTGTTCAGTTAATACAAACTTAGCCAAAAAGTAGCCGGACTACCATCTAGACAGCACTGCTGGATAGCTAAATACCTATAGTATATAGCTATCATTACATTAGCCAGCCACCTCTCAGTAGTGGGAAGATAGTTTTGCATTAATTTACACAAGCAATAATATGGTAGCCTATGTGGTTAGCTTGAATGGCAATATAAATAATACATTTATCGCGCTGCATTAGCTACCAAGCTAAGTGACCGATGTTTCATTTGAAAGTGGGCAGCTAGCTAGATAAGACAATCATTTATAGAAATGTAGTCCCAGCTACCATGGAAAAAAGGCACTAAGATTAGGTATTAATAGGTTCATAGCCAGTATGTCAGTGCTTCTGGGCCTGATTACTATTGTCCCAACATGCAGCAGTCTCATAGCAATTTCAGTTGATTTTCTGTTATTGTCATATATAGCCAGCAACATTTATTGTTGAATAAATCAAGACCGGGATAGGATTGCCAATGTAAAGTAATAACATGCGGTAGCTGTGCACATAGGTAAAAGGAGCAGCAGGCTAGAGGGGTAGACGTCAATGAGCTATTTAGTTATGTCTCTAGTTTGCATGGAAATTGCTTAACGTGGAATTACGTTATTGTAAATCAGGAATCAGTGTGTCTTGGTTTAGGGATCCAAATTTCTCCTTTGAGCAGGGCTCAGGGCCAATACTGCAAAAATAAAAAATTTAAGGAATTTGGCTCTCAATAAGCCCCGGTGTCCATGTATTGATTGCATACTTGCAATTTATTGATGCATTGTGATTGGATAGAAGACAGTGGAAGCTCTCTGTTTACAGGATTTTTATTTTGAGCTTAATACTACGCTGGAATCTTTACTCTTGTGCCCTATTAGGTGGAATAATAATACAATGAATTAAACGCTGCTTTCTCCACGGTCCAATAACCACCAAGTAAAACCAATAAACCACATTTTCCAAATACGTACATTTCTAATCCACAATGTCTAGTGTTATATTGGCTTATATCTACATTTGCAGACATTCACCATTATGAATACCTGCAGGGATACATGCATTACTCCAATATCTTTTTACTTTTTTATATATAATGTTGTAAATCATGGCTTTAACGGTCTTATTTAGGGAAGCAATAATCACATTTAAAACGATGAGTTCCTGCTCTCCCCCAGCATTAAAAGCTGAGTTGTGGTATCCTTTTTTTTAACAACTGCCACAACACTTAATAAGGTAGGATATCCTCCTCTCTATTTCAAGCGTTCCATTTTCACATTATTATCTCATTGTCTCCCATACTGCTGCATCCTTCCTCTGAGTCGCTAGCTAATCAGCAGTCCCCGCTCTTGTTCCTTAAGCCTTATGTCGGAGTGTAATTAAATGAGCATTAAGTCCCCCTCTTTCTTTTTTTCCCCTGCCACCAAGGCCCGAAAGCTCGAATATTACAATAATAAGTGTGAACTGAAATGTGAATGGCATTTATATCCGCTCACGGGCTCTAAATGTTTGATTTGCATAACTAGTTAGGACGGTTTTGGCGCGGCATATTGATTTAATTTCGTCTCAGAATACTGTTAATTAATAACGTTATAAATGTGTCATCCCGTTATTATCTGCCTTGGACTGGTGTTGATGGCTGTATTAGTCTGTTTTCAGTTGATGTGCTGGTATTTGCTAGATAAAAAGATAGTCACCAATGCCTCAGGTCCAATGAAAAAGGGATGAAAATGGGCTTAATATGATAAATAATAAATAATAAGTGTGTGTATGTATGTATAGTGCTGTCTGTAAATACTCGGAGAGTGACACAATTTTTGTTGTTTTGGCTCTGTACTCCAGCACATTGGATTTGAAACTGAACAATGAGATTAAAGTGCAGACTCTCGGCTTTCATTACTTTAGGGTATTTACATCCACATCAGGTGAACCATGTAGGAATTGCAGCCCTTTTTATACATAGTCCTCCATTTTGAGGGACCAAAAGTAATTGGGCAATTGGCTGCTCAGCTGTTTCTTGGCAAGCTGTGTGTTGTTGGATCATTAGTTCATACACAAAAAGCTAACAAAAGGTCTACCATTGATTCTTGGTGTGGAATTTGCATTTGGAGTCTGTTGCTAAAATAAACAGCATGTAAAAAAAAAAAACTTAGCAATCGCATGGTAGCCTTATTGGCTTTTGCCAAGAATGCCACCATGTCAAATAACTCGTGAGGGGCTGCAGATGATATGAAAATGATTTTTTTCTCCCCCTAATTTCACCTTTTATATGTCTCTAGTGTACATAAAAATCTGTCGTGAAACAGACCGCATTAATGGTTCCTTCATGCTGCTTGCTTCCACCTAGAAGGCTTCTTAAGTATACGGTGGAGCAAGAGAGCCTATGTGTCATTGAGAAACGCACCACATTGCTGCTTTCCTTTTATAGGGTCCTTTTTTGCATTGAAGACCAGGATACCACAAGGAAAGAAATAAAAGCCATAAAACAAAAAAGAAGGGAAAAAAAAATCTATTGTGCTCATAACAAAGGAATGAATGCGGTTCATTTGGTGTATATGGTTTCAAGAGCATAAAGTGAAACACTGCATCAAAATAAAAACAGCCATGTAAAATTTGTACTTTGCAATGCTACTCAGAATATTGCCAGTTAATCTTGTATTGTGTGATCTAAAATGGAATTTCTATATATTTAGCCTTAAACTTGCTTCACTAAATCAGATATGGATTCCTTGTATAGCTCACAAGAGGGGTTTGGCCCATTTTAATGTCGTACAAGATATAAGATGTGGCATTCTTAATGTTTTGGAAAGTGGAGGGTGTCTGAATTTAATAAGGTAGTCTTCATTTGAGAGTACTTTATGGAAGTAATATATTTGAACAAGACTCTTACATTAATATAGAGAGCAAATTACAGTGAAAGCTTGCAGTAAACTTGGAAACAATGTATTTGCTTGGCCCTATTAAATAAGAACATTCTATTTGGTCAAAGGAAAAACATGCTCTTTGCCTGCCAACTCCAGTAGGTTAATTTTTTTTAAATCTTCAGTGGATTGTACAAGATCCTAACACGTATACAAAGAGAGTATTAAATATGAACATTTTGTTTCATTTCTATATATTTCTTTTCAAACAAGGGGCCATCAGAAGGGTTGCTTACATAGCTAAAGATTTGAATAGATAGCACATTAAAAAACAAATACAAAAAAAGGCCACACTGTGGATGCTGTGTAAAGGTGATACTTCAGATCAGATTGAATGCAGGTCCTAATGGAAGGACTCCTGGCGAGCGATTTATCTAAATGAGCCCGAGTAATTATTTCAGCTCTCCCCTACCCTTAAGTTTTAAGCCTCATTGTGCGGATATCTCTGTAAACACAGCAAATAGGTGGCCCAACAGAAAGAGGGTGAAAGCACTCGATACTCCTTTTCTTCCCTTCAGCAATACAAAGCAGCGCATAATGTGCAATCTGATAAGTGTTCTGCTGCACGCCGGCCCCCATCCTATATATCACAGCCCAGCTCAGCTGTGGTTTGGGAGAACTGAACTCTGGGATTGGTCTGGCTGAAGTTGATTAATAGGCCTGCGAGGGTGAAAGACTCCAGGGCCAAGCTGTAGGTCCATCCTAGTGGCATCTGACGTTGATTGGCTTTGTCCTGTGCGGCTGCGCTGGAGGAGCGGACATTAAGATTAAGTGATGCTGTCGTGTCTGGGAGCACTGCACTGCATCATTCGCCGAAGAGACAGCTGCGGTGGTTAATCCTTCATCACCAGGGGAGCGCTGCCAGAGCAAAGATATACAGCCAAAGATAACCCTCCATAACTTCTGCTAAGGATCAGGAAACTTTGAATTCACATCCATCTGCTCAGATTCTCACTAAAAAAAAAGAGGAGCACTAGGTAGATGTAGGATAAAGAAAAAGAGCAGGGTGGGATAAATTCAAAAGTGAGGAGGGGTAAAATAACCCCTAACCATGCACGGATAACGTAACTGCCCATCTTCCCCCGTCTCTTTTAAAGGCTGGTTAAATTAAAGGTTGCTTCCAAGCTTGCATCTTCAGGAGAACTGGGCTGAAATACATCTTTGAAGGAGCATTTATTTTTTTTATTTTTTTGAAAGCCTGAAAAATAAATCTGAAATATTGATGCTATATAATCATCTTAATGATCCAGAATAATTCAACATAAATATCACAAGACTATGACTGTTTAGTTTACTTTTATTTTATTAATAAATAAAATAGTACACTCAAAAAATATGGACAATGTTGTGACTAATAATATCTACATGATTGTATGCTTTATTTTTAATAACTGTAAATCTTACAATGTTATGGTGAACTTAGGAAAATGTGATGCCTTCTGAAATTGGGTTGATGTATGGAGAAATAGCTAAAAGATTATTAAGTCTATTTGAAGATGAAAATGTTATTCAGAAGATAATGTGCGCTTGAAAGAAAAGAAAAACATGATTTCATGTCTAAATGGCCTTATATGAGAATTTCTGTATTGTATTCCTTGCTAGGTTATGGCTGGTTTAACACCTCTTTGCATCTGGGAAAAATACTGTATATCAGTAATTAGGGACAGAATTAAAATCAATGTGTGGCCAATTGCTCTATGGAAAAAAAACGTGTTATTAGGAAACACCTTGTGAAATGTGAAAAGCCTTATGTGCTTCAAACTAATTGTCATATTTAATATGCTTGCTTATTCATATTAATCTCCAAAACAGGCTTTTTTCTTTTACATTTATTTTCTTTCAAGGAGGCCGGAAAATATACTTTTGAAAATGAGGGGGGAAAGAAACCTGTGCATGTAGCTAGGCAAAAGGAGATCTATGTATTCTTTTTAATTCGCCTATCAGTAGCGTCAGCATATTTTAGACTGCAAGGCTTTGCATGTTTGCAGCTGGTTTGATGCTGCTGTCACGCTGTGATTGATGACTATCATCATTTAAAGTGTAAAAGAAAACGGCTCTGTGAAAAAAGACATGATGAACTGCCGTCTGCTGGCCCGAACAGACACGGTCACCCCCACCCACCTCCTTTTTTCCCCTCTCTCTTTCCACTGTCCTTGCCAGAGTCGAGAAAAGTCATCAGAAACGCGCTTTGCCCAGCCGCTAGCCTTCGAATATCACTTTGATAGTTGTCAGATCGTATAAAATGTCAGAATTCGCGCGCACCCCGTGAGGAGATATATTTAGTGCAGCTGCCGCATACCTACACACTACCCCTGACAGTGACATATTAGTTATGCTGTCTTTTGCAATCTGATATCTTTAAATTTGCCACCTTGTTAAGTTTTGATTAATGTGATTCCATTTCACCAAAGTAATTGGCTTGGCCTGTTGTAGAAAATAATCAGCCTTTCGACGGAACAAATGCTAGAACATGCTAATGAGGGACTGAGTTCGTTAAATTGATGGCGCGGAGTGACAGTTATTAATGATTGTTATGATAAACAGACGAGTGTGAATCAGGATGAGTCGGGCAAAAGTGACAGTTTAAAAATAACGTATATTGGGAAGTACTAACGAAGTAATATACTGTTAGGAAAACAATCATGCAAGTTGTCAAGAGAAGAAGTGTAATTATGCAGCCCCTTTGCCTGCCTGGAACTACTACAACCTGGCCTATAATGGATGGATTTGTGTTGGCAAGGGGGCAAAGAGGAATGTGCTGTGACAGAAGAGAGCGGATTGATAAATTAATTGGGTCTTTTTTGGTGACGTAAAGGAAAGCAGAGCCGCATACGCTTTTGGCTTGTTACTTTGAGAAGTTGAATGACCCTGAAAGTTTAAAGCTTATGGTGACTTTAAAAAAATAAAAAAAAAATTAAAGAAAAAGGTGACAGAATTTTTCTTTACTTGGTATATGTTACAGGGACAATATATTTAGGTTGTTGTTTATTTTCTGCAGATGCAAGCTGCTTCTTCAGTTTAACAAAAAAAAACAACAAAAACAAATCACATAAAATCCATATTAAAAACAAATCACATAAAATCTCTATTTTGCAATGGGAATTTGGGCAGAGTTGCTCCCCCAGCGGTTGTTTTCGATGTGCATTTCCTAAGCAGTAAATTTCCCAACTCACTCTCATGATTGGCTGTAATTCCACTTTAGCCCAGTTACTTTTTGCTCCACTAAAGATTGCACTGAGTGCAGAAAATGGTCTCAAAATGAATTGCTTCTTGTTTAGTTTTTTTTGTATTTCCATGCAAACTGGAAAAATGTTGATTCCGGCACAATAATGTTTGTTTGAAAATAATGTTTGTTTGAAAATGTTTTGAGTGGCAGTGAAACAGAACATTTACATGTATTTACTGTAAAAAGTTTTTATTGTTTTTAAAGTCTTTAATGAGTCTGTTTGTGTGTTGAAACAATGTGAAAAACCTTGATAACTTAAATTGAACATGAAGAAGACGTCTTGAATTCTCTGTAGTTCCTGAACTTTCCGCTCAAGTGTATGGTTGTTGGAGACCGTTTTGGAATGTGACGATCAGTTGACTCTGCTGACCTCTGGGTGAACTTTGTCTGGTGTTGATTTAACAGTCAAAGATCTCAAAGTCTATGTAACCCAATCGCCAAATCTGGGTCTGTGAGATATAAAAGCTGTTGGACCGATCCAACACCAGAATAGAACTTTGCCATGTACGTTTTGCTTACAAAGGATGTAATTTAATGAACAGGTTCCTGACCATACAGTTGTACAGCCTGTAGGATGCTTTGCTGCTCTGAAGCTAATTGACAGATTAATTCCTAATATAACTCAACATTGAGCAGATTAGCTGTACATTCTCTGGAGTGTCTTGACAGGAAAGTTCAAATGTTGAAATGGTTAATGTCACTTTCTGCAATATCTTCTGAAGACAAAGAACATTGAGGAACCAGTCCACTCTTTCGAAAAAGATAAAGACTTGAAATATGACTCAAACTGCAGTGGTGTTGTAGTGTCGGAACTGGAATATTATGTATTGGCTTGTGCAAAGCAGTTTTTCCCAGTACTGCAATGAATCACACAACACAGCATTTAGATGCACAAAGCACTATTCATTTTCTCATGCACCGTTAGTATTATCAATTTTTTCACAATGATTTGTGACACTATTGAATGCAATAAACTGTATTTATCATCAAACATGTTATTGAATAGCATACAGTACACTGTCAATAGGCTGTATTTCAAACGAGCTTGTTTATTTTTTTACAGTTGACCCTTGTATTCCAGCCACATATATAAGTTCCTAACCTATCGGAACAAAACGCATTATTTGGAATATGAAAATTTCGTATGCACGACCATAATGACCTGTCAGCTGAGCCCAATACCATATCATGCTCTAATCAAAAACAATTCTGGCTCTTCACAAAGCTACCTAGTTTTGTGTCACACATGACCTTATTGGTTATGTGTAGCTAAATCACCCTTAGTTATGGTGAATCTGGGAAAAGGGCAGTTTGCAAATAAATCAAAGACTTTGTAGGTCCTGCTATCCTCGAGCTGCATATCCTCTTGAGAACTAGCAGACAAAAAATGTAAGTTTAATATTTTTGATGTAATACAAGTGTAATGTAGGTGACAAAAACATGTTGCAATGAAAATATTTCCAAAAATATTATTTGTTATTTTTATTTTATGTCTCTTAATTTGATTAAGACCAGATACGTATGTCCCCTACAGGGGACAGACATTAATTGCCAGGCGGATATTACAATACTGTTCACCAATATGTGGTTATACAAGATTTGACAATTGAGGAACCTTTAACTACATTATTTGGGTATATTGCATGCACCAATAATGTATGTAGTGCTACATGATACATTATTTATGAACCTTTAAGTACATAAGGCAGCAACCACTGACTCCATTGACTGTAAAAGTGTTAGCTACAATCTAGGAAATCATACTTTTCCCTGTGCTCTCCATAACCTTAAAAGTGTGACAATTGGTAAAAGAAAATGTTTCAGTGAACAAGGCAAAGGCAAAACCACTCAAATATAGGATACACATGCGAGAATGAACCGGTTCATTAAATCTGGACATGACAGGAACAATCTAACTGTTAAAAATTCCTCTTGGAATTTATATTAAATGCATATTCAAAGGCAATTTTTCCATCAAAGGCATATTGCAATTTCATATGCATTTGTAGAGACTGATGTAATACATTTGGTCTGGTCAACTGGAGGCAGAGTTTTAAAAAAATAAAAAGACATTTGGCCAACATTTTTAGGAGCTTTGTGTTATGAAATAAGAAGTCCTGTTTTCTGTCAGATAATGACAGGAGCAGCTGAACTCAGCTTTTTAAAACATGTGATATATGGCCCATGCTGCAAAGGTGAAGGCTTCCTGGATTTGAATAGATGAACAATTGTCCAATAAATGAAGATCAAACACACCAGTTGTAACAATGGTATGTTGATTTTTGAATCAATAGTATATGAGTAATCAATAACCTTTCCTCAAGTGAATATGCAAAATAAATTAAGAAGTAAATAAACTGTCCACTGAATCAAGGACTCTCAGCTCACAACTTGGCATTGTTGCTATTTGGAGGATAAAACTTGGTGTGTTCAAAAAGTATTTGTAATGATAATCTCCGTGTGTATAGTTATGTGCCTGGGTGATGACATATATTTCTATGACTGACTAAAGAGTTCACTTACATCGTACAATCCAGACATAAATACTCTGGCAACCCGTACTTCCCACAGATGGTTGTTTTCCAATGTCACAAAATAAAAGTGGTTATAGCTTTTGTAATAAAAAAGGAGCAATATGCTGTTTCTGCTATGTAGAATCTTTTAAGCAGGGGACATGACTCTGCTTTTATTAAATGATGGGAATCGCTTGGTTTGCATCCATTTTGTTCTACATGAATGCAAGGAACTCTGCCCTGCCATTTCTAACTTAAGTTGACTATTTCAGTTGACGTAGCTGTTGACAATTTGGAAATCTGAAAGTTGAGGAAAATGAGGTTAACGCTAATCATGGTTATACACTACTGTGTGTACTATACACTACGACACACCTGCTTGTACTAATCAAGGTCCTTATCAAAGACTCTAGTGGTTGATTAGTAGAATCAGGTGTGTAACTGCTTGGTTGGAACAAAAACCTGCACCCACACCGGCCCTTACTGGATAAGATTGAGGACCCCTGCACGACTGACATATCCATAATACTGCAGCATTGCAGTCGGGCAAGAGGCGGCCTAACTGCTCAGCTGAAGGTGAATTTATCTTTAGCGCGGTGGTTAGCACATCGCCCTCTCCCCCGGGAGACCCATGTTGGAGCCCAGCCAGAAGCTCGCTGTTACAATACTATCTTTCAATAAGGAAGAATGACAATTTTTGGGGTTTAAGGCTCAACTAATAGCTAATTAATGCAGAATAAATTATAAATTTACAATTCATTTAAAGAATAAATAGCTACTAGTTGCTAAATTGATGAGGTTTCTTCATTTCTCTTTGCCTATCTTTATCATATTAGCTTCTGTTTGAAGACACTGGTTTGCAGTCACGTGGAGTCTGTCCATGTGCATTTCTGTGGTAAGCACTAGTTTATGTGCCTCAAGGGTCCCCAAAAAGACATGTCTAACATAGTTGCTGGGTGACTGTCACTGTTGGTAGACTACCTGTCAGTTCTCAGTTTTCTTGAGGTGTGGACCAGCGTTGGCCTGATGTCTAAAGTCACTTACAATTAATGTGAAGCGGGATGCACTAGAATGCTGGTGTAGGGAGATAAGAGCTGCTGTCTTCTCGTGCTTTCTGTCCTCTCCTACAAATGGTTTGCCATAGATTTAAAAATTGGGTGGTAAAGGCACGCTCAGTATGCAAAATTGCGATGAGGAAGGTCAAATCATAGATGTTAAAATTCACGCTTTTTACACGGGAAGCAGAGGTTGTAGGTTTTTGCGAAATATCAACTTGGGTCTCTCCAGAGTCTCTGCTTACCACTGACTCCTGCTGGGGGATGTAGGTCACGCAAAGCTGAGAGTTCACCCAGCTGCTCACTGTCACACCAGGGTTACTTCAACACGATTCCTTCGGGTTAAACTTTTTGCAATACCCCCCCCCCCCCGTCTCTTGTGTACCAACTGCGTCAGCCATTACTGTAGACTGTCCAAGCCAGCCTCCGCGATCTGCAAAACTCACAGCCCCATCAAAGTGAATTTACTTACAACGTTTCTGCCCATGCCACTTTTGTGCCAGTGGTCATTAAACTGACACAAGTCCTGAAGATCCTTGTCAGCCGCTGTTTCCTTGTCATATGTTTTCTACTCTACTGAACGATCCCATTTGAAGATGTGAGCTGCTCTCTACTCTACTTTCCTGTCCGGGAGGTGCGTACGTTTTCCCTTCCTGCTTCTTTACGAGCGCACGCCATCCTCAAAGCTTTTATGCATTTCCCCCTCAAACATGTCTTTGCCATTTTTCCATCAGTGCTAATGGTGGAAAATGCGCACATGCACATAGTCACGATGGCCTATTCAAAGATGATCAACAATGGAATATATGGGTAGAAACAGTGGTCTTTTTAGCAGTCAGGTGTAATAAAGATGCCCCTTTTAATATTTTTACTGGTCGTCTTGTATTTTTTTCCTGGCGTGCTCCTAAGTGTGCTCCTGCGAGCTACGCGGTTTCTGCTGTTGCAGCATTCACGTCCATATCCTAGTCTTTTAAGCAGATATGCTGGATGATTAGGCCCATTAATTCTATCTCCCCAAAGCACCTACAGCGATATAACTGTGGTTTTCATCCTCTGCGGATTCTATAGACGATTCCTTCTCTGCTGACTCGTTTTTTTAACCTCTCATTTTCATTTTACGCTTATACGAGGAGACAGTCGAGCAAGTGCACACTGAACTTCAAACCCTGCCAATTGTTTCTCACGGAGAATGAAAGTTGCGAACTAGACGTTGATTGCAAAAGAACAACAGAGCTGATTAGCAGTCGTTAGGTTTGCTCGCTGGACCGTTTTGACACCTGTCTCCCAGCTCTTTTTCCCCGAATGCCGGAGCCTATCCCTCTACGCTGCCAGTCACATGGGCTGGTTGGAGAGGAGAGATTGTGGTGGGCGAGGAACTGTATCAGGCGGGCCCATTCATACAGCTCTGCGTAAAGAGCAGTACCGACTAGAGATGAGTTGAATGACAAGTGCTGGCCATGTATGCGCTGACTGCACTTATCTGTATGGTGTCCAGGTTGTCAAAACCTTGAATGGGAATGTGGTGAAATAACTGATGAAATGTATCAAATCTTTTGTGTGTATGTATGTGTGTGTCCGTGTGAGAGCTTAGAGAATAAATATAAGTGCAAAGTACATATTCATAGTTAATTTTTGTAGTGAATATAGTGTGTATCTAAATTCTATAGAGAACACAATTCATACAACGTGCACTATTTTAGTGGTCACTTGTTATCTAAACTGTCAATGTAAGTGAGGCTAGATCTATGGCTTGTCTGTGTGAAACCATATAAATAACATTTCTTGCTGCAAGACTTCAGGATTATAAAGGGTATGAGTGTACCTTTTGCGGCTGTCATAACCGACAAAAAGGTGATGCTATCTGTCAGTGACGGAGGTAACTTTTGAAATCATAGATGTTGGAAAGCCCAGGATACCTATAGGCTGTGGGAGAATAAGATGGAGAAAATATCTCCTCTTTCCAATCCAGGCGTATAGAAGGTTTGTAAATAATTAGACTATACCAATTTGAAAAAAGACTAACTTTATCGTGCAAGTTTTTGGAAAGATAATGAATATGATTTTTCTACTTGGGAAAATGCCCTCCCGTGCAAACCATCTGGTAGCATCTTGTTTACTGTACGCCGTGCCAGCTTGCGGTTATTAATCATGCTTACACAAGTATCTTAATTACTCCCTGTGTAGCTGCTCTGTCTCGAACTCCAAAGTTGACCTTTCTCTTTTTATTCTTTAAAACCATTAATCATAGAAAATCAACGCTAACGGGCTAAAGCCACAGAGAAGGCTAGCAGGATTCCTCAGCACATGCAAACCCCTAACACACGCAGACCCCAAAACTGATTCCGAGCCAGCGCTCAGGCATAGCCTAATTAATGATTCGCATATGCACATACGTGTGCAAAAGCTGAAATGTTAAACCCGGTGGTTTCTTTCCGTCTGGCCTTGTGGAAAAGCTGGTTTGTGTCAAACAGGCTAGGTGTGTGAGAGCACCATTGTCCCTCGCACACCAACCGTTCAGTCATGTGAACATGAAGCCAGATAAAATAAAAAAAGACTTGAGAGGGTTTTTTTGTAAAGCGACTTTTGCCAAACAAAGAGATCCCACACAGCATGATATTTCTCTTTAACTAATCTAACATCTAACAGCACAGTGTTCATTTTTCTGCCCATTCAGGACAGAGATGAAATGTAGGGTAACACACCACCATTGTTAAAGTATTTTAGCATCAACTGAAGGTTGGCACTCAACAATCTCTGGGTGATTTGTACGTGATAGGAATAAATAAACATGGCAAGCCGAGAGACAAACAAACAAAGTATGAGACAGGGCTTAAAAATAACAAATCTTATGTACAATGATTGATGACACTGGGACAACTGGAGGCTTCTGTGTAGAAGGAAACTGACATATTTGTTGCCCCTGCAGAAGGAAAACTTAATGTACCATCCATCAGTCAAGGATAGGCCTTCATTCACTTATAGCATTGTACTCACATATTCTGCCAAGGGTGGGGAGTAGTTTCACTCAGAACATTCAACCAAACGTTCAGCAAACGTTCTGCAAACATTCCTGCATGCAGTAGGAGGCTTCAGCTAAACGCTGAGACGTTGAAGCCGGCAGAACTCAGTCAGTTCAGGGCAATTTATTCTGCACACATTTATATAAAATTAATTTAGCATGTGTTTATGTACTTAATGTTGCATTAAAGAATCGCATGCTTTTCTGTAAATACACACTTACTTCATCGGTTCCCTTCCCTCTTTAAATACTGAGTACTTGTGGCCTAATAGAGAGAGAGAGAGGAATGTATTTTCCTTTGCCTTGAGAGCAGTTTTAGTTTTATGTATATACCCGCAAATGGGTGTTTATTGATATCCAGAGAATAGGGTTATTATGTTGAAAATGTAATAAACGATGACCAAGATGAAAGGATGGTACAACTTATTGATAACAGCCATTGTTCACTCATGTTTCTTTTTAATACACATCTTCAACGCAACTGACATCTTTAGTCTTTGTTACACACAAAAAAAGTTTGGATTCGTCATGATAAAAGCAAGTAGTATTGTTTATGACAGACACTTTGTTTTTTAAAGAAATGCAGATACCTGTATGCCAAAATTATGGAGCAAGAGCTTTATGTTTATAACATAAAGTAATGACTTAATATTTAAAGGCATAGACATGTGTTTTTGTACTGCATAAACGAATAAAACCTATAGATCAGTAACAAAAAAAACCATTTGTTTTCAGTTAGCAGCCTAAGTAGCATTTTAAGGCCAGTGAGTTTAAGTTTGATCTCTATTTGCCCAAGCTGAAAGGCTTCCATGATAAAAATGTGTAGTTGTGGCTAAGCACCACTGTCTCTTGTTATTGGTTATCTTGGTTCAGTCCCTGGAGAATAAAATGGATGATTAAGTACAACCCCCTATAGAGACATTTGCACACTGTGTACACATTGAACTCTTGAGTATTGTGTATTATCTACCATTAGTTGGTGATATTACCAGACCTACTGATAATGGATTCTGTTAGGAATTATTACAATGACTCTCACACGCTATGGTTCAGTGATGCAATAGCACTGGGATGGAATTTGCATTCAAGTGTGTTTTTCCTGGTAATTCGTTCTCATTTTTTTTTTAGCAGAGCACCATACATGTTTCTGTACTGTGGCAAAATATGGATTGTGTCAACGTATGAAAATGCTCTTGTGGTCGTGTGAATTTGATCTGGTCTGAATCATGTACAAATTCCCAATCTATTTTTAGCGGACGAGCTTGAAAAATACATAATTTCTCATGAGTTATTCCCCCCCCCACCCACATGAAGATCCTGCTGCTGCATTGCCTTCATGGGAAAGTCATGGCATGAGAAATGACCAGATCAATATTTTTAATCTGATTGCATTATCATAATAATCCTTTCATGTGAAAGCTTGGAAGATGTAAGACACTGGAATGTAAGAAATGGGTGTGGTGTAAGCAGAGGATTAGCGAAACAAAAGGCCTTAAGTTTATATATTACCATCAATTGCTAAATAAAGACAGAAAAGCTTATAAAATACCGGTATGGGCACAGATAGCCTTTGGATCAACAGCGCACAAAACACATATATTTCTTTGGCTCTTATTATATACAAAGGGCGGCATTGTATTTTCAATTTCCTGGTGGCTTTTTTGTATTGTCAACACATTTGCGTACATTCTCACAGGTCTCTGGTGAACTGGATTTGTTGATCGCCGCAAACCCTAAAGAAAACCCTAAACAAAAAAAGGGATCAATTGCGGGTCTTTGAAGTTGTATTCACACCTGGTAATGCTTTATTCCATGAATGAAGTTAGCTCTACAATGGCTTTTTCCTATTGTTTGTGTGTATCCAACTTAATATTTAACCATGTGTAAGAACGCTGTTCGGGCCTGTACAAGACTCGCAAACCTTTGAAGCATTGCCGCACATTAATCCACTCTTTAATAATGGAACAAGGTAGATTTTATTTAATCTGATTTTAAACGTGACAAAAGTGTTTGCGTGTGTCATAACAGACTTATTAGTTTGACTAGCACATGATGTCTTGGCGTGCACTCCTCACGTACTGCCAAGAACACTTGCGGATGATGAGGTGAGATGTTCTGTGCAAACACAGGGCCTGATTCACAGCCAGTCTTTGCAACTGTTTGTAATCTGACAATGCTTTACTACACAGGAAACGTATGATATTGAATTCAATAAATGTAGTAGCCACCTTTACCCAGCGTTCAAGAGGTCTTTCTTTAGCACTAATGTTTTCATGATATCGCCGCAGTTCCGCATCAGTTGGAAGATGGCGGAGAAATACAGGTTCAGCTTCTCAGAAGAGTTTAAAACGAGTTCATATACATTTCTAGCATGTCAATTTGCTGCTTGTACTTGCAAAATGCAGTTTTCAAACTGTGTGACTTTATCTTTCCAATGCTGTCGACAACTAGTTTCAGAATGTACACCCAGCTGGCTTCTTGCAGACCCGCCTGAAATAATGTGCTTTGAAGCCGTCAGTAAATATCTCTCTCCAGGTTTAATTGCTGTCTCTTTGCCGTCATAAATATACCTGAAGGAGAATCATTTTTAAAATGAATCTGACAGGTAAACCAGTGGCTGTGTGAGGTCTGACTGTTTGGAAGAAACCGCTTAAGCCTGTGGGCATGAGTGCCCTTGCCAGAAAGTCAATAGGCCAGGGATCTATTCAGTAGCCTGCAGCTTGGACCCTTACTTTAACTCGCCATACAGGAAAACTGCCTGTCTGTTTCCTTTGAAAACTGTCACTCTCCAGCATAATTCTCCCCACTGAAAAAAGCAAATTGTGAATAATGAAATGTTGTTGGCTTTGAGACAGAACAAGCAAGGCAAATCACAAAAACACGGCGATATAAGAACTGTAATTACCCAGAAGGCAGTGCACTTCAGAAAAGAATTGTTATTATGTTCGAATGACCTTTCAAGTCTTTGGAATGCAGTTCTGCGGTTGTTAAGTATCCTTGGTGACACCACAAAGCTCGATATTGAGATAGCAGATGTCAAAAAACAGAAATATGGGCTTTATGCAATGCAAATTTTAATGAACAGTGGCAAAGCTTTTCTGCCTGTATGGAGATGCGTTCACACATTTTGAAGCAGCGTAAGGTACTATGTACGGAGATGTATTGCTTGCCTTCAGCATTTGTAAATTCAACTGGGCTGGGAAATGTGATTTATTTAAATCTCAGGCAATAGTTTGCAAATGCCCTTGAAGCAAACAAAGCATTTGCATTGTAACCTGCTAACCCTCGGCCTGAATGACCTCTTACAGTCAATACCTTTCAGATCTCTTCCAGTGGAACAAATGACAAATTACAACATGAATGCACGCTAAATGAAAGGGCTCTCCGAAATAATAAAAAAATAAAATAAATAAAAGCCTCCAGAGAATAAACTTTCAAAGTTCCACATTGCTGCATGGGCTGATCGGCGGTTTGTGTGGAATCTCACAGGCACATTTTATTGTTCAATTAATTGCCGCAATTTAAGGATCAGACTAAGTCTGGGCGGTGTACCTCATTTTTAGGTATACCGGTATGAATTAATGCAATGGTAGGCAGTTTTGAAATGCTGTCGTCAATGGTATTTTATAGTTTTTTCACTTGCGAAGCAAACTAAAGGTGAATTGCCTGTTTTGAATAAAATAATTTCATTAAAACAATATAGGTTTGGGGAAACATGATGTCGTCAGAGCCGAGGCATGATTAAGGGAAAAAAATACTAAAGAAAGCAGATGCGTCATGGTGGCCATGATCATTATTAGCCTACGATTAAAACAACATTTGATAATCGAAGACATGGTTCATCACCCAGTCCTACCTAGAAGTATATTTCTTCATTTTATTACAAACCTAGAAGCTTGGATTTGTTTTTAAATTCAATTTGTTATTATTATTTTTTAATTGTTTACTATCCAATCTTTGAATGTTATTCAATATTTCACACCGTTCAATGTTCATGTATCCAATAAAAGTAGCAAAATTAATTATTGCTGCATTTTGATTGATCCTTATTTTTTCTACAGTTACACTATATTTCCGTTTACTTCTCATGTAATGTTCTCGCAAGATTCACTTCAAAGGGAAAATAAGCCCGTCCTCTAAGCAGAGGCCACCAGGCCACAGCGGTTTCTGCTGTGCTGGCTTGCAGTCAGCGTGCAATTGTAAATGCAGCTACTATGCATTGAAGAGCTGACCCATTGCATCAGAGGGTCGGGAGTTCAAATCCCAGCCTGAAGAGTTGAAATGTGGGTTACGAACCTCTGACCCTATAATGTAAGGGGACAAGCGCTGAGAATCTAGAGTTTATCAGTTCTCCAGCCACTGATAAAGCACGCCCCCGGCCATGCCTCTCAGCTGCCAGTCTTCAGACAATGAAACCTCGGATGTTACGTTGCTGAGGTGAATCATGGCTGCCCCGTGAGGCAATACCTGGAAATAACGTGCTACTCTTTAGCAGGTTTACATTTCTCATCAACAGGAAACGGAATTGCTCAATTGTATCAATTGATATTCATTAAAATTGTTTTAAAATAATAAAACTAACGCTCATTTTTAAAATTTTAATAAAATATCTCTTTCCCTTGGTATATGCTTGCAGTGCCTGGCTGTTATCTAATCATCCCCCAGTATAATTGGCAAAAAATTGTTCTCCCCCTCTCCACCTCAGCTGATGTGTGGTGAGCATACTAGCGCAAAAATGGCTGCCGTTGCATCACCCAGGTGGGTGCTACACATTGGTGGTGGTTGAGGAGAGTTTCCCCCTCATCATTGTAAAGCGCTTTGAATGTGAGGAAGGCGCTATATAAATGCCAGGCATTATTATTATTATTTTCTTCAAAAGCAGTACTAGCTCACATCCGCATATATGACTTCATGGCCTGTACAAGGAGAACTGCTTGGATAAAATCTTGTATCATTCGCATCATTGGATCATGTTAATTTCTTTAATGTTATTCCTCCCATTTTTTGGCAACACGTGAAGCGACTGCTTTGCTTTATTGCCACTAAAAGTAACATAAGCCCTTGTTCATTCCAACTCTACCCTTGGCCTTTGACCTTTTTTTGTGACCTCTATTAAACAAGAATGGTTTGCTTGAGCTAACGATTTCCTTGTTAAAACAAGAGGGAAAAATGAAATGTCCACATGCAGATTTTATGATCTGATAAAGAATCCAGATTTACAGTCTGCAAAGTTTGTAAAATTGAGTTTTTTAAATTAAATGTTTTACAGTGGTAGCTGTAGTAGTAAAAAGCTTTTCCTGACCACGTCTTTCAAAGAGGTGCGCTTCGTAAGAAAAAAACTTTTATAAAGCAATATACTTCTGATGGGTGTACAGAATCGGCTCCTAGCACATCCAAACCATTTCACCCATGGAAACTCATTATACTGTAGCTATGCTAGCAATGGCTGTTGCATTGTGCTCGCACAGTAAAAAGTATAGCGTTTTTTAAAAATTCTTTAGTTTGACGTAACAGACTTTTTTTTGGCAGAGTGGGAAACACCTTTGAACAGCAACAACAACAAAAACCAGTAATAACCGCAATCTAGAGAGTCACATTTTAAAGGAAAGGAAAAAGGATGTTTGTTGTAGAAGCAGCAGGGGTGCTGTAGAAGACAACAGAATGCTATAAAGCTGTTTACCTTATGAGAATCAGTCACTGATGTAGAAAGCATATTTGAGGAGAATTCTCATGCTATGTGCCAACATTCAGTTTCACCTCAGGGGCAATATAACAATGTGACGGCATTGAAATCTGTGGAGCATATTTTTTGACAAAAGGTGCATTATTTTGTCCTTATTTTTTTTCTTTGACTGCCCAAAAATCTTTTCCAAACACAAAAGCTGCAGTAACATATTTTGTGACAAGCAGTCACTCATGTAAACACAATTGTGAACAATTTATTACCCATTTAAAAGTTTGGTTTCTACTTTCACATTTTTGACAAGTTGTCAGAAATCATTTGGACTAACCTTGGAATTACAAATGGCAATTACCACTCGTTTATAGTGCTGATCACAAACGAAAGCCGCTTCTTTTACGGAGTCTGTTGCTATTCCATCAACAGTTGACTTCGGCATCCTAATGCATAGCCCAGTTTGCTAAATATGCCACATCATGTTGTGTGGAATTTTGTTTGTGCTTGCAGCCATGGCAGGGAGTAGGCAGAATGCTAGTTAATGACTGATTTATGGCTTGCTAGAACCCTGTTAATTACACACTGCATCTACCGGTTGATATATTGCTTTTAATAATGCAGTTGAAAGAGGTTTCCTCTTATAAGCATAGTTTTCAGCATCATTGGCGATTAGTGGCTTTTATAATTGTATCGGGGAGAGAAATTATCTCATTTGATGAAGTAAAAAAATATGCAGGAAATAAGTTAATTGTGAAAACATCTATTTGAAACTTTCTTTTTTTAAATTATCGTTCTTAAACCATTAAGTTATTTTGAACACTATCGTAACCATACTAACAACAAAATTAAAAGTTAGCATTAAACAAACTTGAAATAAGCTGTTGTCTAATTTATTGCTGTCTGGTAACCAACATTCCAAAGGGCACTTGAAAAATGTACCAGGCACATAATGCCACTGCATTCTTCCAGACTTTCCACTTAAGTTGTACATTCAGTACATATTTTCAGATGTACGATAAGCGCCATTGGAGTCTTTCTGGGAAAGGCGGAAACAAAGTTTAATGTTTTCCACTCAAAACTGGATAGTATTGTCATTTACGAGGAACAACAAAAACAGAATGGTTACTTTTAAAGATATCTTTGCGCCCCTAAAAACATTGTCTGACAAGGTTTCAGAGACACATGAAAGAAAGTAAAAAAAATATGGTGTAAATGCACCCATCTGTGTTCAGAACAAGCTGGACTACTCTTTATTTGGTGGGTAAACCCAAAACAGATATTATTGCCTATCTTGGATGCAGTTCCTCTGGGCTGTCACCACCTTATTGTAAAGCTGCTTTGGCAGTAAATGCTGATTGAATTTCATATAAAACTCAGATTTCTTTGACAGATCTTTGGCTATTTTCACTGTAGTATACGTCGTATATGCCCAGATTGGCCATTTTGTTTTAACGACAACATAATGACTCTTCTAGCACTGAAATATCGAACAGGTTTTTGATTATTTTTGTCACAGAAATATTATGCGTTAAGCCTGCTTATTATACATCAGTATGCTGACCTTATGCTGGCTTTCTCATTGAACTGGCAACCTTTGAAAAGCATGAAGCATTTGCCTCCACTAAGGGGGGCTAGTTGTGGTGGTGGTGGTGGGAGGGTTCCTGCCTGCTGAGCCAAAGGACCGAGGTCTTTGGTGTGGCAACTGTCATCACTCACTTAAGCACTTGATGTCACCATCAATTATGGCCTGACGGTACCCACAAGAACCCCATTTCACATCTGTCCCCGTAATGTGAAAGTTTAACAAGAATCAAATTTCCTCTCAGTTTTTTACCACACAGTCGTAAACAAAATGGAAGTGATTCAATCTGTCCTTACGCTACCTATAAATCTAATTCTAACATGAAAAAGATGTTTTATGAAGAGATCCCTTTTTTATTTTTTACTTTTAGTCACATTGTTTTGACGCCAAAACATAGGTATATGTTTTTTGGTATCATTCAGCAAGCTGACCCTACAAGGAGGAACAGCGGAGTCGTTTAAAACCACAGTCATGCATGCTACGGTGCCATTTTGTTGCAGTGACTTTTAGCTTTTTCAGAATGGGTTGTTTGCTTCTGCTCTTCAGCACACACGGCTTTGTACACAAAAGATTAAAGGCAGAGATAGACAATGTGTTAGGGAGAGACTTTGCATTCAAATTAAATGGTACGATGAGGCATGTTTTTTTGTGAACACCTACCTGCTAAAAAAGCTTAAACTATCCACACAAAGTTAGTCCTGCCAAAGGACCTCCTGAGTTTTTGACTGATAACTGAAAATAACAAACATCTGTGAATTGAGTCGTGTGCAGATTAGTCATGTTGGTGAATTTAACTTCAGAATAATTGTCAAGGTCCAAAAGAAAACAACAAAGATACGATCTTGCACATGACTGACATCTGAGTTCTCTCTCTGCTCTGTTCAGAAAATACACTTTATCCCAGTAAATAAGGAATGGAGAGACAGAAGATGGATACTTTTGTCATGGTAGCTAGAAGTTTCTTCAAAAGAACATGGCCTCCATTAAATAATGTCAACTGTGTTTACTGTGATAATTGATATTCTATACATGTTATTCCTATATGATATGCAATACTCCTGAAAAACAAATGAGTTATTCTTCCAAATAAATGTTATATGATGATAGACTGGTAGGTCCTTTCTTGTTTTCTACTTGTATGCATTGTAAGAGTTGCATCAAAAAAGGCATTAATAATAAGTACAGAAAGCCCTGTTGAGTTTCGTAAGATTACTTTATTCACAAATGCTTTTTTTGTTTTTAAATGCAGACTTCAGTAAACAGCAGAAATACCCACAAGTAATACTGGTCTGTGAAAATAGTGGCTTAATTGAAGACGAAACGACTCGTTCCTTTAATTAGAAGATATCTTAAAGAGGTCTCTCGACCCTTTAGTGTGTTCCTTCCTGCTGACTTCTCTTCCCCTTCCTCCCTTCCCCCCCAGCCTGGTGAACTCTGTGTACCCTCTGACTGTGTGATCCCCACTTTCCACACATTTGCCCCCAGTTTGGAGGCCCTGAACATCTCACATTTCTTTGAACTATGGTGTCACACTTTAAATTCATGCAATTTAGTTTTTATTATTATTATTTTTTTCTTGCCCCCCCCCATACACAGACGTGACGTGTGCACAACAGCGTGTTTAGTCACGCACTGTAGATTTGAGAATCTGTTATGACTAAAACTAAAAATTAATTATTTAATCTTCAATAAGTTTCAAGAGATATGTTTTCTCATTTTATTTAGCTATCCAAAATCACCTTGCAACTTACTCTTGTAACCAAAAACTGACAATTCAATGTCACACAAGTTTATTCCAGATATAATGTTTAAGGGTTATTGCAGTGTTTATCTTGTTGTGTTGTGTGGTGAGGTGTATAATCTTCTGAACGTCAAAAGTATCTGCAAGTGTGCTTTTGGGAAAGTACATATTTTCATGATTTCTATTCATCATTTATGATGGTCAACTGTATGTTGTAGTGACCTGCAGGGCCGCTTCTAGACTGCTTTGATTGGGGGGGAAGGGGGGGGGGGGGGCATGAAGAGATGTTGGTGGGGCACAAGGGGGTCAGGGGGTCCTCCCCCCAAAAAATTTGACCCTTTTAAAACGAATTTCCTGCATTTCTACACAACCTCACACAGGGCTTTTTCTAAAATAAAGTGTTTAATTTATGAACATTTTGAAGATTTTTTTTTTTTGCAAAGCCCTAGATGAGATTTGAGATGCTATATAAAGCTAAAGTATAGGCTTATCAGTACATTTGTGGATAGGATAATTTTATTACATTTTAAACCCACCTCCACCCCCCTCATTTTATAGGAGGTCAACTTTATTTATGCCCAATAATACCAAATCATTATCTAATCTTATATGGAAACAAGTATATTAAAGATGAGCTATATTTCTTCATCATTTCAGGCTCTTTGTGCTATTTTCTATTTACATGTGAAACTACGTTACTGTAACTGGCTCATCATTTTAATTTATATTTTAGCCATACCTCCCCCCCCCCACTTCCCTTATTATAGAATGTTACTTATTCCTTATTACTTATTCCTTCATCATTTCAGTCTCTCTGTGCTATTTTCTATTTACATGTGAAACTACGTTACTGTAACTGGCTCATAATTTTCATTTATATTTTAGTATTCCAAATTTAGTATTCCAAATTTTGAAGAAAGTATAGGCTGTCTAGACAACACGCAGCAGTAGGCTAGCAAAAACACACACACACACACACACACACACACATACACACAGGCGTGCACACACATGCAACCAGCTAATGCAACGCTGCAATGTTTAGCTGAATCCCAGCTATAACAACTAAACTAGATGCAACATGTAATCAATCTATTTAACATCAGATTTCACCACTATCCTCAACTCACTGAGTAAGCTAGGCTAGCGAATATTATATCCTAAGCAATGCGTAACACTTAGTTATCAAGAAGAGACAGCACAGCATAGATTGATCAAAGAAAGTGACCTCTCGCTCTGAGCTGCATATACAGAAACCTCCCCGTGGTGCAGCCTGGGAAACGTTGGTTGAATGAGATATACATCCAAGAGGATATAATCTGATTCTGCCAGTAGGCCAATATCTGTATAACTACCTACGCAATCAAATGAGATGCCTGCCGGATCTCGACAGCGCCACAGACACCTGCCCGTCTCTGGACCCGCACTGTCAGTCGTCTCAATCAACATCGAAGGTTTCTCCGGATGCAAGGCAGAGATACTGGCAACGATGGCCAATCGTTTCGACATACTCTGCATGCAGGAAACCCACATCGGCCCTGCACAACACCGACCCACCATCGCCAGAATGAAACTGGTCGCTGAGATCCGACACAGACAGTATGGATCAGCTGTTTACAGCAGACCAAACCTCAAGATTGAGGAAGTCTGTACCCACACTACAGAAGGGCATATGGAAACCATCACAGTTGCCCTCCCAAATGTCTCTGTCACATCAGTCTACAAACCACCTGCAACCCCTTTTCTGCACACAGAACTACCAGAAAGATGCAAGAGGAGATTCCACATCAGCATCGGTGACTTCAATGCCCACAGCACATCATGGGGCTACGAGAACAACAACCAAGATGGAGATGAAGTGGAGACCTGGCTTGAGTCCAAACACCTGACTCTAATCCATAACGCTAAACTACCTAAATCCTTCCACAGCGCCAGATGGAAACGAGGATACAACCCAGACCTCGCCTGTGTAAGCAGTGACATCGCATTCAGAACTGAGAAGGAAGTCCTGGACCCTATCCCCCATACCCAGCACCGGCCAATTGCCATTACTGTTAGATCTGCTCTCCAAGCAACCATCGTCCCATTCCGTAGGAGGTTCAACCTACGGAAAGCTGACTGGCTGTCATTCCAACAGGAGATAGAGCAGTCCATATCTAACATACCACCATTTCCCAATAACTACTCCAACTTCACAGACCTGGTAAAAAGGTCAGCCAGACACCACATACCCAGAGGATGTCAGACACAGTACATCCCTGGCCTATCAGAAACATCCAGCGACCTGCTGAAAGCCTATTACGAGGAATACAACAAGGACCCTTTCTCCTCTACCACCATGGAACTTGGAGAGACCCTGATCAGTGAAGTTGGGGAAGAACGAAGGAAAGTCTGGAAGGAAATGATAGAGAACACCAACTTGACAAACAACAGCAGGAAGGCATGGGCCACTATCCGCCGTCTTGGCGAAGACCACACCACACCACCCATAATCACAACCGTCACAGCAAACTCTGTTGCATCACAGTTGGTGGCCAACGGCCGTAACCAACACCGTCGCCGACCCACAGGAGAACACCATCGCACAGTGGTATCAGACGAACCACAATCAGCCAGCCCTCTCACAAAACCCTTCGACCTAGAAGAACTCGAAACTGCAATGGGAAAGTTGAAACCCGGAAAAGCAGCAGGGATTGATGACATACTGGCAGAAATGATACAGCACCTGGGACCTAACGCAAAGACCTGGCTCCTGGAGATGCTGAACACATGCATGGCACAGAAAATCATCCCTTCTGTCTGGAGAAAGGCCAAAGTGGTTGCAATCCCCAAACCTGGCAAAGACCCATCATCCCCAAAGAGCTATCGACCCATTTCCCTCCTCTGCATCACCTACAAGCTCTATGAGAGGCTGCTACTCCAACGCCTCATGCCACTCATAGACACCAAGCTGACCAAAGACCAAGCTGGTTTCCGTCCTGGCCGCTCCTGTGCTGGACAGCTGCTCAACCTCACCCAACACATTGAGGATGGGTTTGAAGGAAAACAAATAACTGGAGCAGCATTCATAGATCTCACTGCTGCCTATGACACTGTCCAACACCGCACAATGGTCAGGAAACTCCTGGACATGACTGGTGACCTGGACCTGTGCCAAGTCATCAAAAGCCTCCTCAACAACAGGCGCTTCTATGTCCAGCTAAATGACCAGAGGAGTAAATGGAAAGCCCAAAAGAACGGCCTCCCACAAGGTAGCGTGCTCGCCCCCCTCCTTTTCAATATCTACACAAATGACCAGCCACTACCCCCAGAATGCCAGCGTTTCATCTACGCCGACGACCTCTGCATTACCACCCAACAAACAGACTTCCAGAAGATTGAATTTGTCCTTGAAAGTGCCCTGCAAGAAATATCAAGCTACTACAATAACAACCACCTGAAACCCAACCCATCAAAAACCCAACTATGCAGCTTCCACCTGAGGAACCGAGACGCGAAAAAAGAACTGAGCGTCACGTGGGATGGTCACAAACTGTCCAACCATACCCACCCCATGTATCTTGGAGTGACACTGGACAGGACACTCTCCTTTAAGAAACACCTGGAGAACACAAAGGCCAAGATCAACACCCGCAATAACATCCTGCGCAAACTAGTGAACTCCAAGTGGGGCGCAGACCCACAAACAATCCGTGCGACTGCCATGGCCTTGTCGTTCTCTACAGCAGAGTATGCCTGCTCAAGCTGGAGCTGATCACGCCACACCAAATTGGTCGACACAGCCCTAAACAACACCTGTCGCATCATCACGGGATGCGTCAAGACAACACCTGTCCCGTGTCTCTATGCGCTAGCTGGCATCTCCCCTCCGCACATCAGACGACTGTGTATCGCTCAAGATGAACGGAGAACACAGGAGACAGACATTAGACACCCTCTGCATGGCCATGTAGCACCCCCACGCAGGCTCCCATCCAGAGCCGGTTTTCTGCAGACAGTCTTGCCCCTCCAGACAACCAAACAAGCAGCAAGGGCCAACATCTGGCAAGATGAATGGCAACGCGACACGCGTGCTCTGGAATGGGTGGACAGAGGAATAACACCAACAGAAAGCCTCGCTAGTGGCCACAACCTTGGCTGGACAACCTGGAAGTCACTCAATAGACTGCGTGTGGAACAGGGGAGGTGCAAAGCACTGATGAAAGCCTGGAACTACACAACAGAAGACACGTGTAGCTGTGGATTAGTACAGACAATGTCCCACCTACTGGAATGCGCCGACGCCCCCCGGTGCAGGCCAGCAGACCTGGCAGAACCCACTCCATCAGCTGTGGCCTGCGCCCGATCTTGGCAGAACGACATCTGAGATTGATACGGACTCGAAGAAGAAGAACCTCTCGCTCTCTCGCACTGCGTCTCCATGTGTTATTATATGGCCAAACCAACCAATCAGATATTAGAGAAATGTATTATTTCAGTGTGGCATTTTTATGTTTGGCCGAATCGTCTGTAGCTCTGATAGCCTACTGACGGTACTACGGTCGCCAACTTCATATTGTCGGATTTTATTTTTTCTGGATTTAGCTTTGGGGGGGGGGGGGGCAGGCGGTGAGTTGGGGGGGCATTGCACCCCTTGTGCCCCCCCTAGACACAGCCCTGGTGACCTGTAGTGGTGGATAAGCACTCCATTAAATTAGTCAGAAAGATGGATAGGCTAAGGTAAGTAATCCTGCTGAATACTCAGCTTTGTGAAAATAACAAAGAAGAATGCCCAAAGAAAGCAATATGCCCCCTTTAACAAGAACAAAATGTATCAGTGCCATTGGTATGTTTGAGGCTGGAATAAATTAGCTCACTGTCAATTTATGTCTTGGCTATTCAAAACCAATACTTTCTGACCTGGCATCACATATTGTAGCAAAGTGGAGTTTACCATTGACAGGCCACGATCTGGGCGACTGTAAATTGTAGCACATGGCCAAGAGTGATATTGAGACATCATTGTGCTCCATCTTTATGATTGTTTTCACATTGCCAGTTCCATTGCATCAGAAACACCAGCAGAACCACGGCACATGAAAATAATTAGATTGCTAGCACATTTAATGCTTTAACATTCAAGATTGAAACAATCTGGCAGAACATGGGGCCATTCCAAGATGACAGCAAACTCATTTTAAAGCTAGCTCGCATTACGTACCTCTCTTGTACTCCACGTGAAAAAATCTTGTATGATTTTTACTGATAAACAGGTTCTGATCATCACGGTTATACTGATGTATCCTACTGTGTGACTGGAAAGCAAGATGCATTGTTTTTCTTTCAACCAAAAATTTTCGGATTTGCTGCAAAGAGTTTGGCTTGTATTCAATCACAATTTTTCCCTTAACTTTGAATTCAATGTAAACACATGCTGTTCACTGTACACAGAGTAGCTGTATTGCTGGATGTTTCCTTGTTAAAAAATGCAGTTGTGTCAAATTAGTATTTTTTTCTGTACTAATCAAATTTGTAGTTCATCAAACAATGACTACGATGCAAAATGAGCAATATCTGCATTTATTTTATGTGTTTTTTTTGTTAAACAAACATTGAAATATATTACAGCAATGCTATTCTATGAGTCAAGTCCCCCTCTTCCAAAGCGGCATAAGTATTGGGACAAATGACTGTTAGCAGTTTCAAATTTCACAGGTTTACCGTGTTACTCTAATTATTTATAAATGGAAAGCTGTGAGTGCCAGGGAATAGTTACAACCTTTGGACGCATTTGGAGAGTCTACTTTATAAGCTAAAAGATACAAGACAAGAAAACTGAGAGAGCCATAGAGCTGAGTATGACAACTAAGAAAGCTATTGTGAGGATGAATGATGAAAACATGACATTATAGGCTTTACATTACAAGCTAGTATGAAATGTTTGTGTATTCCAAAGTCAAATGTATGGAGCGCCCTAAAGAAGAGACTAACTACTGGAGGACTTAGGAATCACCAGCGAACGGGCCGTCTGCAGAAGCCATCAGCAAGTGATGACAGGATGATTATAAGAGCTGTGAGAAAAAATCCTAAATTGTCAGCTCGAGTAATTGCTAATGATCTCCATATATTGGGGGTGAAAGTATCGCAGGACACTGTGTGCAGATGAGTGAGAGAGGCAAATTAGAGTCTACACTTCCAGATGTAAACCCCATCAGCTCCTAGAACAGGAAGGCGAGATTGGAATTTGGAAATGCAAAAACGAGCGTGATGAGTTTGGGAAACAAGTCTTATGGACAGATGAGACAAAGATAAACCTTTACCAGAGTGATGGAGAGGTGAAAGTGTGGAGAAAAAGAGGGACTGCTGGA